>JALBCR010000303.1:0-104012 GCA_030710515.1 Abscondita cerata
TAGGGTAAGTCGGGGAGAGATGACCCACTTTTTTCTTTTAATTAGGACATTGTAAATTTAAGTGGTATCCAGACAGAAAAAAAAATTTGTAAAAGTAAAAACATTATAAAATGGTATTTTAATGGGAAAATAAAGAAAATGTCATACATTTTTGCAAAACACAAATAAATTGCAACCCTTGCATAGAGCCATCTATAACGGATTGTCCGGGTGAGATGACCCACTACTTAGGGTATTATGGCCCAATAGAAAGCTAATATTTGGAAGAAAATAGAACTACATTTTTTATTTTTTAAAGCTAAAACTTTTCCACAAGAATGGCAAATATTCATAAATTTTGAGCATCCATCGTGGAACCATTTTCACAGTTCATACACTTAATCCAATCGTCTTGTTTCAATCAGACTGTTCTCCACATCCCACGCATTCAGCAGTGTCGTCATCCTCAGGACTATCATCAGACTCTTGGGAAACAAAGTCAGAATTTTCATCGGAAGACGACTCATCTACAACTTTTTAAGTTTGGACTTCTTGCTCGAATCTTTATCACGTTTTGCTAGTTTAGCCACTTTACGTTCTTCTAGCATACGTTTTTGCTTCTACGCTTTTCTATTTCCAATGTTGTCAAATGAGGTTAAAATTGCTGCTACCTGTTTACTACGTTTTCTGGTTTCCTGAACACCACGTGACGTACTAGGAACAGGATTTATTTTATTCAACATTGTCCCTGGTGTATCTTTAGTAGGAGTTACTTCATTTTCATTAACAGCTGATTGTGATGAACCAGGCGAAGGGCGTTCTTCAATAATTTCGTCCATGTTTTCTTCTACAGCATCCGGCAAATGTTGTCTAGGTTCAGATTCATCATTCAAGAAGGCATACTCTGGAATGGCGTTAGGGTTATATGGATGGATTCCAGTTGCCTTAAACGCTGAGACCCCATTCTCTACCGTGGCTGATTTGGACCATGCATCTGCTAAAAGTTTCCCAAATACCATTCTGTTGATTTTTCTAGTTGGATTTGTTTTAATATACAAATTACAAGCTTTGGCATAGTTTGATTTTAAACTTTTAAAAAATGCTCGGTCTAATGGTTGCAAAAATTGCGTAGTGTGACTTGGAAGGCACAGCAATATTATTCCACAAGCATCCGCGTATTCCAGCATTTCAACGGAGTTGCAATGTGTTGCGTGTCCATCCAAAATCAAAAGAACTTTTCCATTTGGCTTCCTAGGGACGAAATGTGTTCTCAACCAGTTCAAAAACAAATCGGTGCTAATATAAGCAGACTTTTGATTCATATATACAGCCGAACCGGGAGGCATTCCATCTTCAAATTCGGATTTTTGTTTTTGCCTTTAAAAATACAAGCAGGTGGTAAGAAGGAGCCTTCTGCATTACAGCAGGAAATAACGGTGATAGTTTCCCCTTTTCTGCTGAAGTAACTGCTGCAACATTTTTGGAACCCTTTTGGGCAATGACAAATCCGGTTTTATTATTTAATTGCAATCCTGTTTCGTCCATATTAAAAATATTTGATGGCTTGTTCATAATATCATTTTCAAGCAAAATTTTTCTAAAAGCTGGAAATATGACTGAACTTCCACCTTGTTCATGCCTTGGCAGCGGGCAAGTGAAACCCTTCTGATTTTCGAACACTTAGGTCAGGATGGCGTTTTAAAAACATATTGAGCCAGTCATAACCTGCTAGTTCTTTGTTCTTATTAAATGTATGCTTTATGCCCAAATTTTCTGCCAAATGAAATGCCATCGATCGTACATCTTCGCGGGTTGGTGCAAAACCGAACTTTTGGAGCTTAATGATGTGAGTTTTAAGTTTTTCCTCGTTCGCATTTCCTAACACTGAAGAAGGTCCTAAAGCTTTTTGATAAGTCATTATTTTTATTCTTCTTCTCAAAGTAGGAGCCGGGACACCGAAGTTTCTGGAAGCAGCATTGACACCCATTCTGCCACTTCGAACTGCTTCAGTAGCATTCAAAAGTGCTTCTTGTGTCCATAACCCTCTGCAATTGTTTTGTTTTCGTTTATATTCGGTCGGCATGTTGCTAAAAAAAAATAAAACAAGAGTATATATATATATATAGAAAATTCGATTTGAAAAAAATGTTGCTCGAAATTTGCGTTGTAGAAAAAAAGTTCAAACAAAAATTATACCTACATAATGTAATTTACAATAAATTTCTTTCTATAACTTTTTTCTACCATTAATACTTTTGGAGATATAATTAAAACAATTAATGTCACGTGATAACCATATCTTAGTAATTACTTGTCAGATCCAAAAATAGTTTAAATAAAAGTTGTGTAGAAATGAATTACAAACAACATTTATTTAACGAAATATTTAAAAAAATTAATATTTTTGAAAATAATCTAAAAATAAGAAAATCTATGTAGGTAATCTGCTGTTTTGGCTCAATGGATTATTCCCAAAAACTAATCAGATCTTGTAAATTATAAATAACACCTACATGCTAAGTTTCATGAAAATCGAACTGGTGGTTTAGTCGTAATTTTGTTTACATACGGACGGACGGCCGGCCGGCCTAAAGACAAAAAATTTTTTTGCTTCATACTAAAAAGGGGAGTCAAAATTTTCAGTTTAGAAACCGCCGCATAACTCCCCATCATATAATGATGTGGAGTAACAACTGAATACCTAGTTTTTAAATGGGCCAACTATCCCTAGAATACAGAGCCATCTAACCCGATTGTGTGGGAGAGATGGCCCACTTGTTTTTTTCAATAAGGGTTCGGCAAAATACAAGCCCGCCAATGGAAACCTAACCTCTTGGTGCCACATTAACACATTATATCAACAAAAGTGATTTTTCTTTCGTAAAACATAAATCAATTACAAATTAAACAGCACCCAAAAGTTTCTGGTGGTAGCAAATCATATTATCATCAATAACTTACTTAATTTATGGAATAAACCTGCACTAACCGATGTCGCGTTCGCGTCTTGAACATAACTTCATACACTAGCAACTACAGCGGGAAATTTGAATATGTTGGAAAAATAGACAAAGGAGTCATCTCACCCGCAGGGCCATCTCACCCGGAATTACCCTAGGTATACGTACACACTTAATTCCTGGTTCAACAATTTTTACGTCTCTTGCTAGCTCAATTTTTTCATTTACCAAAACTCGATATCCTAAATCGAAGTATTCAACTAAAACACCCTTTTCAGCTTTATCGTCCGATGTTTTTCGTTTTTCATCAGGTACTCTAACGTATACAACACTTCCATACATTTTAAAGTTTTTGACACTTGGTTTTTGTTAAAAAAAATTTCAAACGGAGTCATATTTTCAAATGTTGCACTGTTTCTTAATCTGTTCCCTATAAAACATGCAGCAAGAACAAATTCTGACCAATATTTTCTGTCTAAATTTACTTCCATTCTTAAACAACGAAGTCGATCCATTATTTTCCTGTTATATCTTTTAGAGCGCCCCATGTAATTGATGGTTGTAAGGTATACACGGTGCAATTCAAAAACCCTTTTCCTTTGAGAAATCGTACAAATTGTTATTTAAATTTTTCTTTCGATTATCGCAACGTAATTTATATACATCTAATTTATTTTTGATTGGATACACTCTAGCAATTCTTGAATAATCTTCAATAAAAGTGACAAAATATTTTTCACCATTAAATCCTTCTACGTCCATGTATTTTACATCTTCTTCTTCTTCGTCAGCCACAATTAATCCACTGCTGGACATAGGCCTATTCTCAGTCTTTTCATCGTCTTCTATCCCGAGCTTTCTCCTGCCATTTCCGCCCCGCTGTATGTATTATGTCGTCAGTCCACCTCTTTTGCGGTCTTCCCACACCCCTCCTGTTGCTCCACGGTCTCCATTTTAAGATGATCGGTGACCATCTTTCATTTTCTTGCCTGGCGACGTCCGTTCCCGCCCATTGCCATTTTAGTCTTTCTATTATTTCCGCAATGTCAGTCACTTTTGCCCTTTGTCTTATTTCTTCGTTTCTTATTTTGCCTTTTAAACTGACTCCTAGCATTTGGCGTTCCATTGCTCTTTGAACACGTTTAAATTTTTGCTGGTTTTTTACTGTGAATGACATAGTTTCGAGTCCATCTGTTGTTACTGGCAAAATACATGCGTCATACACTTTAGTCTTCAAGCTTATCGGCACTTCTTTATTTCGCAAAATATGTTGTAGCTTACCAAATGCAGCCCAGATTAACCCTATTCTGCGTGACAGTTCAGCGGTTTCATTTTTCTTTCCAAGCTTTGTTTTATGTCCAAGGTACACATAGTCATTTACGACTTCTATGTTTTTGCCGTTTATCAAGATTTTTTCTTGGGCTGGACTTAAGATTTTAGTTTTTTCTACATACATCTCCATCTTTTAGCATGTCTTTTAGTTCTACCGAGTTGTTACTAATGGTTACTGCCATCTGCAAAACGGAGATGATTCATATATGTATCATTTATGTATATTCCTTTTTATCACAATTTAATGTTTTGAATATATCCTCCAATGCCAACGTGAAGAGTTTCGGAGAGATCGTATCACCTTGTCTTACTCTTTTTCTATTTTTATTTTGTTGGTTTTTCGATCATCGTCCATTCTTATGTCCAAGGTGGCATTTTAATAAATATATTTTATAAGTTTGGTGTATCTCGGAGCGTTTTCCAGTGCCCTCAGTATAGCCCATGCCTCCACAGAATCGAAGGCCGTTCAATAGTCCACGAACGCCAGATGGATGTTGATATTATATTCTGTGGACTTTTCAATCAGCAGCCTTATGGCTTGTATATAATCTGTAGTTCCAAAACCTTTACGGAAGCCAGCTTGTTTGACTGGTTGGTAGAAGTCGAATTTTGTAGTTAAGGCTGTTCTATCACTCGGGACAATTTCAGATTTCTAGTAGGCGGTTCACTATTTTTATTTCTTGTTACATAAATAGCTATTTGTTGTTTTTTCTGTTTCTAAAACTGTTTCAATGCACGTCATGTACAAAAAAAAATCACATCAACAATTCAACAATATATTATTTATCTATTAATATTAATCGGCTTCCAAGTCTGGCCTATTGCGCTCACAAAAATTCGCCCGCGAGTACATTCATTTCACAATTCTCCAAAAGTTTTCAGTATTTATCGTTTACTTAATGTTAATTTTTCTCATTGGTTTTTAAGTAAAAATTAAAAAAAAAAAGTAGGGTTGTCAGAAAATTATTATCAATGTCGCGCAGGAGTCAAAATTTGGGCTTATAAGAAAATGCATTTTTCTATTATTTTACGTTTTAATTAAATTAAATACAACGAAGACGAAAATAAAAAAAATAGCTCCTGCACGACATAAATAATAATGTTAGCTATATGTTTGTGCAAAATCAGGAAAACATTTCTAAAAATAAGCGAGATAAATTTACATAAACATTATAGCTCCCTGAGAGAACAGCCTTAAGCGGTTTGTCAGTACTTTTGTAAGCAGTTTGTATATATGCAATAATAAGATTATTGGTCAATAGTTTTCAAGATTCTCTGTATCTCTTTTTTATATAGTAGCTTTACCTCAGCATTTGTCCACGTATCAGGTATTTTTCTAGACATTTGTTTAGGAGTATTCTTATTGCCTCTTTAAGCTCATTTCCTCCCACTTTGATCATATTGCTTGTGATTTGATCTTCTCCAGGTGCTTTGTTGTTTTTCATATTGTTCAGGGCCAAGTCTACTTCTTCTGTGGTTATTTCTGGGAGGTCTTCTGATCCCACATTTAGTATGGTACGTGTATTGAATTCAGGTCTGCGTAGGTCTGAGCTCCGTGTAAAAATCTTCAACTATTTACTTTATAGATTCCTTATCACATTCGATTTTACATCCGTATGTATAATTTCACCACAGTATTTTTTGCCTGGTGTCGTACTTTAAATTTGACAATTTACTCTCAATACAAATTTCGCACATCATATCTGAATCATCAATAAACTCAGGCAAATCATCTAAATATTGACCTTCACACATCATTTTTAAATCCTTAAAATTTACATGCCCTAAGATGGAATGTTGTTGATATATTGTTGGTAACGTAATTTGTCGGATTTATGATCTCACGTTTAACCGGAAAAAGTTTATTTTTAAGTTTTGAATAAAACAATAACTCGCTGTTTTGGTTATAAATGTTTGCATATTGACCATTAAAAACTACAGTTTTATTTTTCGTTGTTATTGCGCTAATGCTTAATAAATTTTTCTTTATATTTGGCACATAAAACACATTTGGATTTTCGCAATTATATTTACACATTATATTTCCAATTTTTGAGGCTTTTATAACTTGCGAATTTCCTAACTTTACTTCAGTTTCTCTACTTAATTGAATTGAACTATAAAAGTCGAGGGGTAAACCGCGATACATAATCTTGTACACTAATTCCAAGTAATACCATTAATTTACTATTAAGGTCACTAATGCTATCAATTCCAAGACCAATTCCACAAATTCTAGAACCAATACCACAAATTCCAGTTTAATTCCATTAATTCCACAGCAATTCCATTAATACCACTAATTCTACTACTAATTCTATTATTCTAGTATTATTGGCAATATTTGATTCAAATTTAAAGAATAATTTCGGCATCTGTTAAGTTCAGAATTGATTAATTATTTATATTCATAAAGAAAATAAAAAGAAATTGCATGTTTTATTTGTGTTTAAAGTACATACATCTAAGTTACAAAATCCGTCTACAAATAAAATGGTAATACCGAGGGTAATACATTTTAATGGAGAATAAAATCCTAACCATTTAAACCGCAATTTCTATGATTTAGTCTTCTTAATTAGCTTGAATTTTTACTATATTCATGTAGTCGTACCGTTTTAATTCGAAAGGTCCAGTTCCAATTAATTCGATAGGGCCATAAAATACATATTTTTGAGGACAATATCTATGTCATCCGGTTTTGGCCAGACAAACTTTTCTAATTCTGATTTTAAAAACTTTATATTATATTGTTCAAAACCTGCATATTCTATTATCCGTCCAATATACCATTGCGTATCATAACAAATGGCGTAATATTTCTCTAATGAAATATCAATTTCAAGAACTTTCTCAGTGTATCTTAACCTGGATAGAGAATTATCATTTAGATTATCTTTGGAATTTACATCTTCAGAGTAGCCTTCACCATCCTCCATTTGTGACTCCTCTTCGAAATTTTCATTTGAAACATCTGGATCCTCGTCAGTATCTGAAATATTGGTTTCACTTCCACTATTTCTCTCAACAGTTTTGTTTTTACTACGTGTTTTAGTTTGTGGTTTAGTTCTTTTAGAATTGTTAGTTCTATCAGTAGAACTGCTAATAATAAATCTTCTTAATCGATCATTGCTTACACGACCATTTGATTCATTTAACAACCAGCATAGTGATGATTTCTTAATTATAGCAATTTTATCTTTAAATCAATTTTAACGTAAATAGAATCTTGAGAAATATCTTTTACGTTTTGAGAATAATCTTTCAAGTCTAAGGACCTCTCCTCGGAGTTCTCTATGATGGTTTCATTTCTAGTTTCTTCAATTGCATAATCATCGGATTCTACTCTATCATCGCCGAGTTCTTTAGTAATATTTTCGTCAATTTCAATATCGTGGAATTCTTTTGTTTCTTCATTTTCGTGTAGAATTAGTTGCAAGTCTAAATTCATATAATCAATCTCATCTTTAACCGAGTCTTTAACTATTCCTATTTTTCTGCATGTTTTCTAACATCATTTAAAGCTCGTTGTACAGTAGATTCTATGTCAATACGACCAATTTCTTCATATGTCAATGAGTACTTTAATAAATTTTGTTTTACAATTCCTTTTTTTCTTCTCGAGGAAAGAAAATTCGGCATTCATGTCGCTGATGATATTATTTATAGTATGAATTCGGCCAATCCGATAACTTTTATACTAAAGTTAATCATGGTAGAATAGGTCGATGTCATTGATCTTGCAGTTCGAAAAAGTTTTTCACATGGTTGACTACTCATATTAGGCAGATATAACATGTCGCTATCAATATTTTCTATAAATTTGGACTTAAAAAGTAATATAATCTTTATTAATGTATGCGCGTTTAACTCCACACACACGTAGCTATTAGTAGACAAAAAGTTTTCTTTAAGAGATAGTTTTTTATTTGTTTTTATGGACGATCTCCAAATGCGCAAGAAGAAAACAGCAAACCAATATCTGTAGACCCTTTCATCAAGAGCCATGGTATCATTTAAAGAAGCGGATAAAATATAATTCATTATTGTAAGATACAGTATAGTACCTTGTGAGTGAGGTACATTGTTTAGAAGTTCAATGACTTTTGTTGAACACATCTTTTCTGCGGATGAGAAATTCATTTTGTCCTCTCCGACATGGTAAGTAAATGTTTATCCTTCGAAATGGTGTTGATAATTTCAGCAATACGTGCTGAAGTTGCAACCGCATCTCCTATGGTCAATGTAACATTATCGTTTAACAATCGTACTCTAAATTTTGTTAGGATGTGTACAAAATCTTGAAAATAGCAATTATTTGATTCTTCAAGATTCATATGATACCATTTCCAAGTAAGGATGTCTGAAAATTTGTCACTTGTTGTTGAAGTTTTCGTAGTACCCAAACCAGAAGCTAATCGCATTGCTTTTAACAAGCGGGTGTCTCCATCCGAAGAAAAACCAACAATAGTAATTCCAAATTTTTAGCTTCTGCTTTTAAGTATTCCCATCGCTGAAGTACATCCTTATATGTAAACTTATTAGCGGTTCCAAATAAACTCAGACAATATGCTGGTGTTCCTGGGACAAGAGATTGAGCAACTATCACATAAGCATACGAAGCTTTAGTTGCCGTTTCGAAGTAGTGTTTTATAGAGGCGTAGGAACTCCCAATAAACGCGTTTTGTACCGGTAAGCCATCTTTTAGTGGTAATACAAAGCCTATAATTTTATTAAACATTGAATCGTACTCAATTTTACCATTAATCCGGGTACCATCTTCAGATATCCATACATATTTAGGAAGATTTCTTTTTCTAAAAAAGTTTGTAAACCTAGAAAATCAAATGTACCTTCCTCTAATCGGGTTCTATTATTCTCGATATACCGATTTAAAGTTGATATTGATGGCAAACTGTTTTTAAATTAGAATATAATGTTTCGTATGCAAGTCTTCCAGCTGTATAAAATAAGTAAACCGCAACCTTCTTGGTAAATTCATCAAAGCAGTTGTTGTTATTTGTATATTCCAAGTTCTGTATAGCATTTGTGAATAGTTTACGTAGAAATACTGATAAACGTCCCTTTTTATTTTCAAATGTTTCATAACATATTTCATTTTGAGTGTCATTTAATTGGTGTGTAATTTTAAATTTTTTACCATTATATCTGTCATATCAGGTGTTATAGATTCACAGATTTGATTAATGAACTGGAAATAATCTGTGACTAAAGTCTGACCTTCATTCTGGTAAGCAATACTATTTTCCCTTGCACGTTTTGATCGTTCCGACCTTTGATATCGCAAAGTTTTCCATTTTTACCATTTAACGGTGATGTATCGGATGTATTTTCAGATACATTATTTAAAGGTAATGATCCTAAGCTTTCTGCATAATTACTGTGACATGAATTTACAACATTATCACTTTCTACAGCTTCCGAATCAGGTCCTGACGTTTTACTTGATATGGTAATATCTTGAATTATATTGATTTTTGCTTTACTTTTTAGATTTTGACACGGATTTTGATTTTGTTCTCGATTTTGTTTTAAGAAAGAAAGTATGGACGAATTTTTGTTGAAACTTTATTTTTGTAGTTTATATGTTTTTCTAAAAGATGTGTTTGGAAATTGGAATAGATCCACCTTTGGGAGGTTGAATTATTTTCCTCGATACTTTAGGTAATTTATAACTGGATCCACAGAAACACGTAATTATACAATATAATTCGGTACGTGAATTGGAATCCGAGACTCTGGTATTGACTATAATGTTGTTGAAATTTAGTGATAACGATTCCCACAAGTGTTGGTCGGACTCAACCTTATTCTTTGCCCAATTCTTCATTACATCTAATATTTTAGCATTTTCCTTCGTTAAATTTATTGGGGACAATCGTTCTGATGAACCATTGCTCAAATCTTGACGAGACGTTGCACTATACTGGGAGTCACTATCAATTTGAACAGGAATACAGTGGTTACGGCCATTCTTGCTTCCATGTTTATTTTTCTCACCTTCGAATCTTGGGTTTTTAAGTGTTTCTCTAAAATGCTTGCTAAGCATCTTAATTATTTGTTTATGACCACTAACAAATTTAAACATTTTTGGATTTTTAGAAAAACACCATAATACTTGTCGTACTCATTTTGGTCTATTATGTGTTCAAGGTCCGTACGAGCAAAGCTTTCAATTTCAGAAATTATAACATCGTCAATGTTAGCAATTACGGAGGCATCTTGATATCCATTAATGATTAAAAGATTTTTAACACTTTCCGGTACTTTAATGTTCAGACTCGATTCCGCTTGTAAAAATACCGTAGAATCTCGCGTAGAATTGTATGTTGACGTCTCAGTTGACCTGTATATTTCCGATATTTTCTGAAAAAATTGCACAAACAGTATAGTCAATAACTTCTAACTTTTAATAGCAACATACCTCCATACTTTCATCAGTTTTGTCAAGAACTTTCTAATATTTCATCGATTTGATCGTATTTGATCAATTCGAAATATACTATTCTTAGTTTCTGTCCAGATGGTGTAAAACCAAGGTAAAACCATCTAAAACAAATAAAACGAAATAAAACATTCATAAAATAAAATCCGTTTTTACGTTGTCTACCTAGATCTAGATACCATGATAAAAACGGATAAAAATAAAGAACCGTAAAGAACCAATAATGATACTACTTTTTTTTCAGTAAGGCTATTTTGAAATACATATTTGCAAAAACCAACCTTTTACTTTATTATCTTTGCTTTATCAATACCCGTCAACTTCAAGTAGAAAAAATTTTAACTAATTTTTGTAGAATTTCGTATTTCGAGTATTAGGTAGGCTGCAAATACAATTTTAACTAATTCTTTATTTTTGTAAAACAGTCACTTCCTTATTGACAATTATTAAATGGAATAATTTAAATCAAATAGCAAATATACGAGCAAATATAGATCGGTGTATCATAGTTTTTGCATAGCTTTTCAAATAGGTATAACGGTAATTAAAGATAGGTACGATAGAAATTGGTGTATTTAGCATTATTTCTTAGCTAGCGCATCGAAATGACTCACCTCGTGACTCACTCACATTCCAACTGCATCACTATTCGGCAGTTTTGCGCAATTAAATACAAAGAGATACAAAGTTTTCGTAACTTATATTAATTTCAATAATGTAGTACTTACCTATATGTTATATCTATTTATTACATAATATTACACACACAATTAAATGGTAAGCCTCGTCATAAGCTTACTGAAATTTGTATACGAGTATACAAACTAACACTACCCGAATCCGAGAACCGAACCTTGTTGAAAGTTTTACGCGGTTTTTAGTTCGTTTTATTATATGGCAACACCCTAACACTTCAACTATTTCCAATAATACCACTAATTCCAAGACTAATTCCTCCACTAATACCACACATTTCACTAATTCCAACAGTAATTCTACTAATTCCATTAGTAATTTCAGTAATTCTGCAATTAATTCCACTAATTCACTAGTAATTCCAGTAATTCCGAGACGCTGTACACCAAAATTCCACCGTGATTTACCCCTCGATAAAAGTACTCATCAGATGAAACAATGTGATCGGTACAACCGCTATCCAGCAGCCATTCCATAACGTCATTTTCTTTATTTTCGCTGGTAGTTGACGAATTAATATTAATATGAAAAAGTTCTACATTACCATTTTCGCTGACATTGGTGTCGCTGCTAACATTTGTATTTGCTACGAAACCACAACGATTTTGTCCTCGATAACTTCCACTGCGGGTTCTGGCCGGGAATCCTCCAAGCTGACGATATCCACTCCATAAGCTCCATTTCTACTTCGTCCGCTGAAGCCTGTTTGATTAAGTCCCCACCAATTATTCTGCACATGACCCTGTTTACCACAATTGTAGCAATTTTTATAGCCATAATCACTACTTGATTTAGTTTTTCGCCCTCTTCCACTTTCACTTTAAACACCTACGAACTTACGTCATTTGATTCTTTTTCAGTTTTCCTTGACGATAAATCATTCCAATTTGTTAATTTTTTGCGAATGTATAAACAGTACGATTACTTTCAGGTAATAAATCTACTCAATCAACCAGATGACGACAACTTGCTGGTAATGCCATTATTAAAAATTCTAATTTACGTTATCGTGATGTGTCACCACCCGCTATCTAAGTTCATTAATTTTTCGATCAAAATCGGTGAAGAATTTTTCCACTTCCATATCTTTAGTAAAACACATTGAAATTAACTGTTTTTTGATTAACAACTGCTTAGCTTCACTTTTCTTTAAATAAATCGAGTCAAGTTTATCTATTACATTTTTCGGAGTTTCACAATCTCCTATTTTTTCGGCCTCTAATTCTAATGAAAGATAATACATTACTTTATTTTTCATTTCTTCCCAGTCTTCCCAGTAAACATTTTTATAACGTAATAAGAACATAAATTTACACTTCCAATCTTCATACTTAATATTTCCATTGAATGGAATAGCGTTGGTTGTTTCATTACTCATTTTTTTTTTGGTAATTTCTTAATTGAACTCTTGTCAATTACTTAATAAACTTGCCCGTTACCCGTAAACCAAAAACACGTTGAGCTACCATGTAGAGTTTTATTCAGACTAATATTTACATTTTGTGCGTATAAGCAAAACTATGGGCACAGTGTGGGTTGTGACTGAACGTCGACAAAACTTGAATACATAATAATCTACTGACCGTGCATATTGTATAAACACATTCTTAACAGCTTTGATTAAATGTCTATTTATTTCTTTTTATTTATTGTCTTTTTAAAACAATTTTTAAACATTTAAATATACTCAGTATACTATTGGCACGGAGTAATAAACCTGTCAGAATTATCGAATCTCCCGTATTGCAGTGTCGTAGGTACCTGATACGTTTAGAAAATCATATTTTTAGTAGATAAATATATTATAATAGTAAAATCTACCTTGATATGAATTATTATGTGGTTTCTTTTATTGTTTCAATCCTTACTTTGTGGAATCTATTTTTCATAATAAATAATTTAATTCAGCAATATTCCACCAATCTTGGTATAATACCCACATCTACGGCTATGATTCTCGTTTCGTCAGTACCTGGGCTGATGGCAACGTGTTTACATAGATTAAACTATTGTTCTCAGACACTAGATGGGTCGATATGCTGCAAGAGCGGCACAATGGTCGTATTTTGGTTAGAATTTATTGGTTTTTACTTAACCGTAGAAGTACCGCTTTCACAAGAAAATAAAGAATTATTTCAAGCAATTATGATTTATTACTCCGCGCCAATAGTATACAGACTTTTTTTTTTAGAAAGGTTGTGTTGTTTCTAATAACAGAAAATTATGCTTCGTATTTATGTGTTTTTAAGTTTAAATTTAATTTAGTTTCAAATTTCCATTTTAAAAAGGCAAATATTAATATAAACATAGTTTTAATTTTTTTTATTATTCCATATTATTATCAATTTTTAATGTATATGAATGGAACAATTACCAATCGTTTATATGTTGGAATATACATCTTTTCCTACATAACTGTCAAAATATCAAAAATTTAAACCACGCGCAATAAAGAATGTGAAACCGTTTTTTACTGTAATAATTTTGGCAGGCAAACAATATGTAACTTATTACTTGTTGTTCCATTTTCATACGAACAGAATGGGTTTAACCACTTCATTTCTGAAAACGAACAAAATACCTAACTTTGTTTATTTTTTGAGTGAAAGCAACGTTTGTGACAGAAAACCAATTTTAATTTCAGTCAGTCTTAGAGCACGTGTTGGTGCTGTTAAAAGCAATCATCACTAAACCAACAGTATAGCTTCGTCCTAATAACGTCGGGTATTACTTTACTTTAATAATTTTAAATGAAATTGATGCACAATTTCAGCAGAAATCAAATATTTACAATATTACTTTGTATATTTGATTAATATTAATATTCTACCTGACATGATTACATATATTATCTTATATACGTTCGAGCACCATTAGCGGGGATTATTAACATGTTAGAGTTTGTTGTTAACAAAACACTTCAAATAAATTGTTTCATTCCTTGTAATTCCGAAGTTCTAACTTTGAATTGAATACTTTGAATTCTTAATGTCAATTTATTTATGCAAACGCATTTGTGATTTACGTTGTACCTATAATGGATAAATAGTTATCTAAATATTTCTACACTAACGCTCTTATTTGGTTACTAGCTATACCATTCAATGCAAACAAGACTTTACACTATTTACATTCAAATCAAATACAAATGAAACCTTTCATCTATACGAAAAAGGTGGGTGCAATTAGATTGAATTCATTAATATTATATTAAAGCTTAAGTGATTTTACAGAACCTGTAATTAATAAAAAAACGTGTTTGTAGGTGCATACATTAATATCCTTATTATACAGTCTTTATACAGCGTCATCCCCAAAGTCCGCACCAAATGAGAAACTTATTTATTATGGGTTTTTTGATAAAAAGTTATTCTTTATAAAAGTTTGTACATCCCCTAAAACTGTAGTGATACATGCATGACAAAATTTCAAAACAAGTAAGTATCAGAGGTGACAACTAACCCATGTCGTAGTACATAAATTAGAAGTCAGTAACCCACTCCAAAAATAAAGTTAATAAAATTTGGCCTTAACAAAAAGAAAGTTGTGATCGTCAAATAAATAAAATGGAAAAGGATCCTACGTTGTGATTATTTTTAATTTATCTACAAGATTTGGATAGATTCGGATTGAATGAGAACTGATTCACTTTGGATAATGTATTACAAACCAATAAATTAAAATAAAACTCACATGCAAACCACAATAACATTTAATATTTAATTCCTGCATAGGCTGCTTACAAAAAGGAAAACCTGAAAAGTACATTAGACATACACAAATAACACACAAATCGCAAAGGCATAACACATAAAATGTCAATAATCAAAATATTAACCAAATCAAATAAAACACTGCAACAAGATATGTTTATCATATTTCAATTCTTATGAGATAAATAATCATCAAATAGCCTCATAACTTCGTTTGTAGCATGTTAGTAAAAACACAGAGAAAACAAAAAAAAACAATACATTGCATATACATAATAAATATCATATCAAATAAAATCAAGATCATAAATCAATAACCTCTGCTTTGATATTCTTTGTATCAGCAGGTAAATAATAAGTTCAATCACAATAAATTTCATAGTAAAAGTTTCATGTTAAATTGAGAGAGAGATAAGCTACTCCACTTGCATCAAACCAGCTAGGACATAGTCAACCAACGGTTGTTGCCAGGCGGCTTGAACCGCTCCCTTTCTGACGAACACTCCCCAACGTTTGTTAAATCAAAAATATCAAATAATTCCACGGTGGAGGTGTACAAGCTACTCCACTTGCAACAAACCAGGTAGGACAATTAAGTCAACCAACGGTCGTTACCAGGCGGCTTAAAATACACCCATCCGATTCAAACTAAATCAATATATCAAAAAAACAACATCGATAAGAGCCTTCATTCAAAAACGTTCCCCAACTTGTAACAGTTAAGTACAAACGAATTCATGAGTAAGGTATCGTTCACATCCAGTTAAACTAAATCAATGCAGACACAAAAAAAATAAGAATCAACGCACGAATACACGAAGCTTTCCGCTTACATTTACTAAGTTAGCTTAAGAAGTTCTCATTGAACATTACTTTACAATCACTCATGGTAAAACTGCATACAAACATAATAAACTGTCTAGTAACTTCTTAAGTTGAAGTTGACACAACAATTTCGTATACACGTTAATTTTCCGTATACGCAAGTGTTAGCGGAATGGTGCTAAACATTTGGCAATTCTTAATTTTACGTACGTTAATTCAATTCAAATAGATGTAAACGACCCTTAAAACAAACGATTTAAAACAAATAATAATTTAGTAGCGTTCCACATCTTGTTGCATTGTTAAAAAAATTCCCTTCATATGTTCTAAAAATAGACTGAAAACGCCCAAATTTATGCCTCCGCGACAGTGGTTATTTTACAATCTGAACTAAACATTGTTAACTTATATTTTATCTATTGTTTCCCATAGCAATATATATGAACTTAATATAATTAAACTTTAATAAAAAAAACATTTGATAAATTGGTGACGAACGCTTCATGAGGGCGTTTTACAAAAGAAAATACGCGCGAGACGATTCTCTACGCAATAAATTTTCAGACAAAGAAACTACATTAGCGGTTCCTAATTAGTAAATTTTTCTATAATTGTGGTTTAAACAATCGTAAAAGGTAAAACTAAAACGTGCAAAAGGCAAACTTAAATCTGGTTCAAAATAAAGCATCCCCAAAATTAATCTAAACATACATTGTACATACCTCTAGTAACACGTTACAAGGTTCACACACAAGTGTCCCTGCATCGCCCTTATTTCATTATTTCAAACAAAAAAATTTAAGGCGGAGAATTCTTTCCGATATATTTCGAGAGCAAAAGCGTACAAAAAAAACTAGCGGTTTAATGTGTCGTCTACCTTTTAGGGTAATTATACATAATTTTTTTTTATTATTATTTAATTTTAAGTCTGGAACTCTACAAAACCAAAAGTGCATTAAAAAATGTGGAGAATGACGCGTAATATACGAGGTGCATTCAAAAATTTGATTATGAGTCAAGAGTAAAGTGCCCTTATTTCAGTAAATATTAAAAAATTTTATTTGAAAAAAATGATCATCATTAAAAGAACATCAATATTTGAAGTCATGGCTATCTAGGAGAAGATTGCATTTTTTCCAATTTTTTTAAAATTTTTAGCTTTAGAGAATGTACAAACATTTATGAAGAATAACTTTTTATCAAAAAACCCATTATAAAGAAGTTTTCCATTTGGTGCGGACTTTGGGGATGACGCTGTATGAATAAATTATTACAATTATTAAAATCTATTTATATGATATTTCTAAGTAACGTAATAATTTGCTCATAAATAATTAATACCGTTGTAACCACAAGCATTAACTACTGCAATATTTTGAATATTTCGCAGTGCTTTGAAAAATAAATACCTAATATTTGATTAAACAGAAAATCTGATAAATAACGAATTATTGTATTTTTTTAATCACAGTTTAGTTCATAAAATGTCATTTATTATTGTGAATCGTATTAAAATGCTCTGAAAGCTGATTTATTTAACTTCTGTAGTTATGCAGGCATTCAAATGGTTCTTTAGCTACTTTATAACTTTTTGGATTTAATATTTTAGAAAAAGCTTAATTTAAAATATATTCAATATAAACTACAAAGAAGATATGTTTACAAAATCGTGAACATATAAATAGCTTGAATAAAACAATAATAAAAAGAATAAATAAAAATTTTATGTTTATTTATAACAAAACTTTTGCTTATAAATTAAAAAAGACGTGATGATGACAGTTGATTGAGTAGTCTTATATCGTAAAATATACGCAGTAATATTCTGACAAAACCCTCTCAATTTAAAGGATTCCACTCGATGGTTTTACTGGCGATTTTTAACATATTTTGTCTTAAAACTGCGAGGAAACGCACAGTGGGGCCATATTAAAAAAAGCGGACATTAGACCTAAAAATGAAGGTTTTATTTAGGGATTTTTCGACTTAGGGTTGGCTATAGTAATCCCCAAGACGACAGTTTAAACACAGTGTTCCAACACGTTAGTACGAAAACAGTATAATTTCAAAAAGTGAAAGTGGCACATAGTTCATTTAAAAAGCAAAAATTTTTGGAAATGTAAATTTCATTCAGGTACAATAGAATTAACTTCAAAAAGTATTAAAATAAATCCGTTGCTAAAATTGTATTGTACCACTCAACAATCAGAGTAACCTCAAAAATAGAAAAATTGATTCTTTAAAAAGGAAAAAGTAAAATGTTCCACTTCGAAACCTATTAGATGTTGTAGCTTGAGGTGTTACAAATAAAATATCCAAAATTTGGCTGCTCCAATTTGCCCGAAAAATTGTTATCGATGTTTTTGTGAAAAATGTATATATTTAATGAATTACGCACGAAGCGGTAGCGTACCAGTATATCGAAATTCTTGGGTTCCCTTGTCGGTGTGAACGTAGATTTTGTAGTGTGCACAAATATCTGTTCCCCTTCCCAGGTAGATTCTGATTTCTGTACCTCTCTTAAGTCCAGTATACACTGAAAGAATTTTGTCGTCCGTAACAAAGTGAGACTTTTTCAATTCATTGATCAAAAATTTCTACAACCTACTTGTTTTTTTTATTTTAATGTTATTATACTTCGTTCATTAGAGAAAATTCAATTAAACATTTAAATTTTTATAAACAATCAAAAATAACAAAGACTAACTTTAATCTTTTTTCATAGAAAGAAATCGTTGTTTCTACATATTTCTTTCAGCCAAAGGTTGTTTAAAGAATATATGTCTAAAATTAAATTATATTTTGTCTTAAAAACAATTTATTAAAATAATAATATAAATAAGATAATTTTTGATAAAATAATTATTTTAATTTGAAATTATTGTGAATTGTATTAACACTCTTATTATTAAAACTGTCTTTTAGATTTTGATGCGCCAAAAATGAATGGTTGCACGAGAAAAGAAATAATTGTAATATTGAAAAATAATTTTACAATCTCCACTGCAGAAATATACAATAAAATCGAAAAGGCCATGTCAACGAAAATAAAGAAATTATTCACTTTAATAGATACATATAAAGCAATTATAAGGACACTGGTAACTAAAATTAAAAATAAATGGAATAAATTTCATTGTATGGAATCGAGATTTAATGAGATTAATGATGAATGACTAATGGTAGAAAAAAATGAAATTATCAAAAATAATTTGTAAATTATATACGTAATTGCTTATTATAATTTTGTATAAAATCATATATTATAAACTACATATTCACTAATTTTTGTAAATTCAAAATCATGAATATAACAATTTTTCACGTACTTGTTTTTCTGTGTGAAGATGAAGAAAAGAAAATAATGCCAACTACAGATAAAAACTCTACTGCAGCAAACAGACTATGATAGTCATTTAGTGACATTTTGGACAGGCAAAAACGAAGAAGAGTACAATCCTTGAGGGAAAGTTCAACTGAATAGCTGGCTTATACAACAAACATGAATTTACGACAAGAAGGAAAAACTGTTGCTGCCCATGTAGTGAAATCTACTGTTTTTGGTACTCCTACTAAAAGATCAAAATATAGAAAGTCAATTAAATTATTGGACGTTGAGCAGCAAACTTTTACACCTGATCAAGTTTTATCTGTATATATTGAAATTAACTTCTTCAGAAATAGCCTATTGCCCAGGGGGGTAAAACCGACCAATCGGTGTCCGAGGATAAAACCAAGTGTATTTTATGTTTTCGGGGTCGCTGAATCCGAATATGTCAATTGTTATTAACAAATGTTAGTGAACAAATGATCTGGGAACTGTTAACCTGACATTTTGCAACCTAATATTTTTGGGGGTATTTGTTTACTAACATTTGTTAATAACAATTGATGAGACGGTCGCCGAGCAAATCTGACAACGGGATCGTGTTCAGGCGGTCAAAATACCCCCAAAAATATCATGTTGCAAAAAATGACCTGAATTGAGCGGCTTACAGCTCATTTGTTAATCTAAAATTGTTAATAACTTTTGAGGAGAGGGTCCAATTCAGAAACGGTTTTCGAAATTGGATTCAGGGGGAAAAAATCAAAAGAAAAACTTAAGTGGAGCTCTTAATTTTTTACAAAACAACAAAAAAACTAATTGTTGTTAAAAAATTGTTAATAACAATTGATGGCCCACGATTAGGGCATATTCAGATTCAGCAACCCCGAAAACATAAAATACACTTGGTTTTATCCTCGGACACCGATTGGTCGGTTTTACCCCCCCTGGTCCATAGACTAAAATAAGTATCAACAGCTTCAGTCAGTTAGAAAGTTGAATAAAGCTCGAAAAGAATGCTATCCTTTAGAAAAATTTACAGTAAGTAAGGATTTTGCAGAAATAAAGTAACAGTCTTTGCTTCATCACACAGTCAAACGTATCATTCAATGTCAAATTGAAGTTATTGACCTTTTATCTGAAGAGCAATTGCAAAATTTGACTTTATTCAGTAAATGGGGTTTGGAGGGAAGTTCTGGGCATAGTATTTATAAGCAAGAATTGAAGTTATATAAATCAGATCAAAATTTTTTTTTACTGCTTTCGTGCCATTGCAATTGATTTACAAAAACCCCTCATCAGATGAGGCAATTATTATTTGGAAAAACCGAAGATCGTTTTCACCAAGATTCTGCAGACCTATTAAAATGGAATTTGCCAAGGAAACCAATAAATTAACAAAAAAAACTACGAGTTATGTACAGAAGCTAATAGTCGAACTTCAGCCCTTCAATTGTACATTTCACAGAAAATCAGTCCTTGTTCAGTTTCAAGTATGCTTAACCATGATTGACCAAAAAGTATGTAACTCACTTATGGACTGCAAATCTGCTCAACGCTGTTTTGTTTGTAATAAAACAATTTTGAATTTCAACAACATTGATCATATCTTACAAGTACTAATTGAAGAAGAATACTTAAAATTTGGATTATCTACTCTCCACGCTTGGATTCCATGCGTCGAATGTTTTACATATATCTTATAAATTAGATATTAAACAGTGGTAAGTTCGCAAAAATAATGAAGATGATAAAAGGAAAGTAGAATTGGCCAAACGCAAAATATAATTTGGTTTCAAACAACAATTGCACTTGACCATAGATATGTCGGAAACAGGAGGAGCCGGTAGTTCAAATGATGGTAATACTGCAAGAGCTTTTTTTTCAGAATTCCGAAATAGCAGCACAAATTACTGGCTTAGATAAGAAACTTATTGATCGCTGTCATGTTATACTGCAAGCAATATCGTGCGGTTGTGAAATCAATATTGAAGCTTATGAAAACTATGCTTTAGAAACAGCTCGCAAATATGTTGATCTATATGGTTGGTATTATATGCCTACTGCAGTGCATAAAATTTTGATGCATGGGAAAGATATAATTAGTAGCTCACTTTTACCGATAGGTCAACTTTCTGAGGAAGCACAAGAGGCTTGTAATAAATTGAATTTTGGCTATGCACGCAAAAATTATAGACATAAAACAATGGAAGATGTGTTTAAACGGTTTTAAAAATGAGCGACCCAGTTATATCAAATTGTCGACCGCTCACAGAAACCATTAAAATCTTTGTCAGAGGATATCCTGCAGGTACTTAAATCCCCATCTGCACCTGCTTACAAAAATATTTGCGAGCATCTACAAATGGACGACAGCAATACAAGTGAATCCGATGTATCAAATGCTGAATCCGATTATGAAAAGGATGTTTTGTACTAAATTTCAGAGAGCGCAATATAATATTTATCTGCTCATTAAAAACATTTAAATTGAAAAAATCCTAAAACATGTTTAAACAGACTATGTTTAAATTACTTTTCAATTTAAATTTGTTTTCAGCGACTCCAAAAACCCCCGTGTACCAAGTTTCATGAAAGTCAATCAATTTTATATATATATATATATTACGTCCGCTATATTGGATCCGCTATTTTGAATTTTGAATAAGTAACTTCAGATTAGTTTTCAGCAACCCCAAAAACCCCGTGTAATGAATTTGAAGTCAATTTGAAGACTTTTTCGACTTATGACCGCTTTTTTTCGATTTGGCCCCACTGTGAAACGGTTTGAAAATGAAATGACAAAAGTATTTAGTATTCAACTGACCTATCTAGTTAAGATCCTTGATGCTCAAAAAAATACAAATCTTCTCGGACGGTACGTAAAGGAATGGTGTCAGTAGTTTTTCTGAAAGAAAACTATCAACATATATATTTGAAACACGTTTCGAGTGTCGATGTTTGACTTAGATTTACGACTGAAATTATGTTTCAATGAATTAAAAAAACAAATAAACCATTCAACATTGTAAAAAGTAATAGTTATTTGTGTAACTAGTGCAAAAAGTGCATATTTGTTGCACGATGCATAAAGTTTGCAGCTCGAGACGAACATTTTTTCTACGATTGAAAGAATTTAAAAAAAATAAAATAATAAAAACTACTTTATACACTATTGGAAAAAATTATTTACTTTTTGCACTAATGCAAAAAAAGAAACTTTGGCACAGTAATTGCTGCAAAAAGAAGTCACTTTTTACGATCTTCGAAAAAAATTTTTTCAATCACAGTTTCCACTAAGTTAATTTTAAATTTTATTCAAACAAATTTTTAATGATAAAATTCCTCGTTTGCATCGTTTATGAATGATTAGGTATTATTGTAGTCGAACTTCACACACTAAAATATGTATGTCGTTTTCCTAATTAATAAAATGGTGGGCTAATTTTTTCCAGTAGCTTATTTATGTTATTCAAGTGAGTCTCTGTCGTTTTTATCAATTTACCAAAAAACCAAGTTTACCAATATTATTGTTGTCAATCGTACTTATTTAGTTATTAGACTTTCACAATTACCTACATATTTTTTACATTTTTCATTCACAACTACTTTTACAGTCGTTCAATGCCAAACCTTTTGTTGCAAAAATCTCATTTCTAAAAATAACAATATTTTTGTACGTGTTTTTCTAAAATATTACATATTCTTAGTAATAAAAAAAATACTGGTTTGCGTCAAGTCTGACGGCTTATTAAAGAACTGTACCACTCTCTAGAGAAGCATTCGATATAATTTTCGTGTAAAAAAATGTTTTCCCGCTTTTTCATTTAACTTAACAAAACTTACCAATTTGGAATGACATTGACAACTCTCCTGCTAAAAGACTTAAATCTCGAAGTCCTATATGGTTGCAAGACTACTTAAGTACGGCTTTTTCTGAAGTTGAAAAGAGGAAAAAATGATGGTTTGGAGTTGATGTTTTCAATAAACATCTCATTGATGATCCAACAATAGAAGTCCCGGGCTTTAATCAAAAAAGAAAAATTTGGTCAAAAGTAAATCACATAAGAACAGGCTATTCAAAATGCAACTCTATGTTGTTTAAACGGGGTGTGATTTCTTATTCAAATTATGACTGTAGAAACGAACCGGAGACCGTTACACATATTGTAGAGGATTGTCAATTAACGAAGTTTAAAGGAGGGTTTCGAAACATTCATAATTTAACGGATGAAGCTATATTATGGCTTACGAATCTGAAGGACATCTGAAGTTTAGCAATATTTTGTATTCTTGTCTTGATTATCTATTTTTCCATTATTTTGTTTTGCTATTTCTTTAACTTATTATTTTTTTCGTCATTGTCGTGACTGGCGCTTGGACCGGTCCGTTATATGTCTTCATGCAATGGCTGTGCTGTTATATTTTATGTTCTTATTTACCTTCTATAATGTTTACACACTTAATTAATATTATTACACATGAATACTTAGGTGGGTAAGGGTTAGCGTGTTTAGGTTTTAGTGGTTTTCCTTAACCTTCAAGCAAATGCTTTGCCAAGACGAACCAATCCACTTTTACACACGGTTTTGTCACTACACTATACAGGTTTATACTGGTCTTTCTTCTGAGGCACCATAAATTACACTTACATCACAATACAACATTTAAAATGTACCATATGAACAAATAACTTTTTATTTGTAATAAATAATGCTAAGTGCAACAAGCGGCTCCTTATGAACTCAAATTGTAAGAATTGAAGTTTTTACGGCTGGAGTCATTATTGAAACAAAAACGCCTTCCAGAATTAGACCGTGTCGAAAAGGTAACCGTAGTTGCCAACGTTTTGTCACCTATCGTAAGGGGCTTCATCAGGGCGAGAAACTTAAAACAAACAAAAAAAAAGTTTAAGGTAGACAACTGATAGTCAAGTAATCAACTTGTGACCAAGCCTGATTCTAGACTAAAAGAGTTTGTGTAATTAGAAAAATACCTCCGTATATAAAGAAGAGATCTTCTTACCTTGGCATTACTGTCCTTTTTTTTTGGATGTACAGCAGAGCTATGTCACACTGGACCATTTTCCACTCTACAAGCTGGCACTGATTTCTGATCAGTGATGAGGGATGTAAGCCCAATGTGTATAACCTTGGCAAGAATTGGACGTGGGCCTACCTAATATCCCACAAAATAACACGAATCAAAAAAAAAAACGGTACAAAGTCAAAGCTTTTTAAAACAACATTTCCGTATTGGCCAATATAGATTTTAAGTAAACTCACTTATTTTTATCTTTTTTAATAATTTAAAACAACATACTTTTTATGCTCGGAGAAAAAATGTGTTCGAAGGCATTATGTTCTTTCAGCTTGGAAAAATTAACGTCATAGATTCACTAAATCACATTACATCATGTCAAAATCAAAGCCGCACGACTTTTAACCCTAGGGCATAAAACTCTATTTCATTGTTTTTCAAGGAAGAATAATCCAAAGAAAGATTTTGAAAGTACTTTCAACTCTAGCTGAAAGAAACTTTTTATAACTTTATTTCGTCTACCATTCCACGTGACTCGTCTTTATCATCAAGAGTTATAATACAATTAATCAATTTCATAAGAATCTGTAAAATTCTCAAAAAATATTTGAAATAATACAAAAAACACAATTTTATATGAATGGTTTTATCATGAATTGATCAATCATTTTTTCAAAAAATAAAGTTGTAATGTAACATAAATTAAAAAGCTTTAACCGATTAACCAAAATTACAATAAATCCTACAAAATTTACAAATGCTTACTCTTTTATTTATATTCAAAGGTTTAAGAACTTTGACAAACATGTGTTAGTTTTTACGGCGGAAAATGATTCAGTGAACGATCGCCAACTGCGCATGACGTTTCACGCTGACTTTCGATAACGTAGATAAATAGAAAATGTGTTTGAGCGTAATTACAAATTAACATAGGCGTTACACTGTTTTACATGTATCATTTCATTTCTGTTGCCAGGGTGGTTTGATCATATACTTCTTGTATGTACGGTTATTCACGTGCACACTGCATGATCAAAACATGATAGCTATTTTGCTTTGTAAATCTTACTATAGTAGCATTATCTTATTTGTAATATGTGGAGAAAACATCCGAAAGAATTGCATGATCACCATAATGAATTTTCATTTAGCCGCAAAGACACTTCATACAGTTGCATCGGCATTTGTTTGTTCGAAAGCGGAATATTGCGCTTGTGTGGTCGAAAAGCTATCATCAAAGAAGGGTAAAAATAGAGCACAGTCGAATTGCACCATGCATACTTATATTGTTGCAAGACTGTTTAAGTACGGCTTTTTCTGAAGTTGAAGAGTGGAAAAATTATGCTCTAGAGTTAGTATTTTCAATAAACATCTTATTGATGATTGAACAATAGAAACCTCTGGCTTTGATTGAAAAAGAAAAATACGGCCAACAGTAAATCACATAAAAACAGACCATTCAAAATGCAACTCAATGCTGCTTAAACGGGATGCGATTGCTAATCAAAATTTGCGATTGTATAAACAAATCAGAGACCATTGTCCATATTGTGGCGGATTGTCAATTAACAAAGTTTAAAGGACTATTCAAAGTAATACAATACAAATAGTAACATAAGGCCTCTAAGGCTCTAAGCACTTTTTTTACATTTAAAAAATTGTAAAATAATTTAGTATTTCTAATAGGATTTACTGAAAATTTCGCAGTCAAAAGCCTCTATTGAAACCATAGGAAACTATTAGAATTGTTGTATTGACTTCTACATGTATTTCCAACAGGGAACGATGAAGATTAGAAGCTGATGCGTTAGTTTTGAAACCATAGTGTATGAATTATATCGTTTTCTCTGAAAGTTTAGTTGCGATACATATGCAAAAACACAATAAGCCGATATACAAGTTTCTGTGTTCTTTAGTTAGCT
Source organism: Abscondita cerata (assembly GCA_030710515.1). Classification (NCBI taxonomy): domain Eukaryota; kingdom Metazoa; phylum Arthropoda; class Insecta; order Coleoptera; family Lampyridae; genus Abscondita; species Abscondita cerata. The sequence goes on from JALBCR010000303.1 coordinate 26,259, forward strand.
AGGCATGTAATGTATGATTTCTATTATAACTTTATTAAAAACTTACGGAGATAATGTCGTATACTGATTCTCTAATCCTACATGGGTACATTGATAACTTTTATGGAAAATATTCAATACTTAGGAGAATTTTTCTTGTAATACTCTGTATGTTGGTATTATGACGTACAAACAAGGAAACGCATATGCAAAAACAATGAGTTACAGTGAGAGAGAGAGAGAGAGAGAGAGAGAGAGAGAGAGAGAGAACGCGATATGTTATGAGTTGTGACGTCAGAGGTGAGTAAGTGAGGTCCCAGAACCGGCTACCTATTCTCTACCGGCTTTTGGTGTTTCAGCGTAATGGTGTTAATATTTGCAGAAGTATACAATTATTTAAACCATACAAGCATCAATTCCGAGAAGTTTAACCATAATGTCTTACGGTATGCGTTTTGTATGTGATAATAGTACAAATTTGATTAGATTTTGACCATAACGTATCGTGTCAAAAGGAGCGTTAACATAATACAATAAAAAATGACATATTTATACTGTTCTGTGCAATTATTTCAGAAACCTATCGTTTTCCGAAAAGTGGAGAAAAACAACAAAAAACAGCATGTTTTAAAACGCCATTACAATAAAGGAGCATGTTTTAGAAAAGGATCCGAACAAGGGTTTCATACGAAATTGACGTTAATGAGGGTGAATCAAATAATTATTTTTATTAAAACCTGTAACTTTGAGAGTTGAGTCAAGACGTAGGAATTTCACAGGGGATCGGACGTCACAGAAGACACTTTGGAGAGGCTGTGACATAAATCTATAACCGTGCCCTTTTAGTTTGTCGACGTTTCGAGCGGAAAAGTTGGTCTTTTATTAAGACATGTGAAAGATAATGGTAAAAAAATCATGTAAGCATATACGCTAACACTAATACTAAATCTAAGTGGATTAAATACAATAAATTAACAAAAATAGCGTCGTAATGATAAAAAACAAACGTTCTATTCGAACGAAGTAACATGTAAATGTAGCAGAACAAGTTATATGAGAACTGACGTTCTATAAATTTAGCCTCCAACCATTATTAATATAATTTTGGTATATTGATTAAGAATGTTATCGAACAAGATGTTGTCAGATGTATTAAAAACTATGCAACAAACGTCAAAACCAGATCAGATTCTTTCTTTCAACCGATTATGTTTATATTTCGGCTATACCCTTATGTATTGTTTTAAGATCGCTGTCAAAACCCATTGGTTTTCTGAAATATAGGGAAAATGTTTCTTCATCCACAAGAGTGATGATTCTAATAATTGCAACAATTATGTCCGATTGGAATATTAAACAATGTTTGCTAAAGTTTTCGAAATGTTGTTATACAGCATAATTTATCAAAGTATTTTTCAAGATATTTCGTCTAATCAACATGGTTTTCTGCTTCGTTGTTCTAGCACGCCCAATCGTGCATGTTTTTCACAATTTGATAAAAACTCAGCCCACAAGTCCAAGTAGAGATTGTTTATTTGGGTATAGCTAAGATCTTTGATCGTATTCCAAACAACATTTTCTTATTAAAATGAAGACCTATGTGCCTCATAGCTCACTACGGTTATTCTTTCACTCATATCTTATCTGCCACCACCAATATGTAACATTTAAGAATTATTCATCTCGCTCGATATTCTCCAATTCTAAAGTTGCTCAAGTGCCAAACTTAGCCCCACCTCTTCTGTTTTTGATTTTTATCAAGGATATAACAGACGGTCTGATCATACTCTTTTTACCGCTGATTTAAAATTATATGTACAGGCTTCTAACTTAATGTGATTATCTTCAACATAATTCAAACATTGTACATGCTGTTTGGCTCTAAATATAGACAAATGTTAAACGGTAGCGTATACGAGTGAGAGAAAAACTTGATTAAACATAATTATTACATTGATCACGGAATAATATTCCGATTCGCACTAATCAGGGATCTAGATCAGGACATACCGTCAGGAAACCGGTTTAAAACCACTGTTTTTTTAAATAAGTTTAAAACCATGGTTTGTAGAACAGGTTTAAACAACTGTCGGATTTATTGATAAACTCTTGTTGTAAAACTGCTTAACCGGTTTCTTCTTTTTTGGCGGGATTGTCGACACTATTGCAACTATTGTATCCGTACACTTATCTACATTCGCTATGAAATTTCCAAATACTGCGTTATTTGTCGATTTATAAAGGATTTTCGAAATCATTAAGCGTTGTACTTCGCATTTTCATGCCCAAATTTGCATATAAAGGTTACAAAACAATGGTTAGATGATTTGAAAAAGACAAAAGGCTAAAATGAGTTCAAATAGTCCTTTCTATGAACTTATTACCGTTCCTGATCTTTCTTTTGGGTGACTATGCGGTTTCGCCACCGCGCTATACATGTTTATCATACATATTGACATTAAACCTTTTTATACAACAAGTATCTAAATTAAGATGGTGACATAAAAGTATAAGATATTTGATTCAACTAGATAACATAGATGATATAACATAAAACTGGTTAGACAATAGCGGGAATGAGCAAATGCGCTAAAAAAGAGAGAGATTTACGTTGAAAAAGTGAGATTTACCTGTCGGAACACGATAGACCAAGCTATGCGGGTTCAAGAACACTGCTATTTTATAACCTTTTTATACAATATCTAAAAGAATAACGCTGATAGATATGTGTTTTTCTGTATGATTCTACATCATCTTTTTTTATAGTATACAGTAGGCATCAGTAAAGAACCAAAATCTGCATACACCAGTAAAGAACTAAAATCTGCATACACCGGAAAGGTTATCTTATTTTTTAATTTCTTCAAATTTTAAAATATTTCTAGATAGTCCGTTTCCAAACCATCGTTTTACAGTTCCCTTCGAGAGAAGTCGAACCCTTATATGGTTACAACGAAAATTTTGATGTTCATATAATCCACCTTCATTACTGAAGTACACTAAACAATCATCGCAAGATACATATTATTTTCATGTTTCGATAATTGGGATTTCATAAACCTACATAAATTTCGTATAGAAACTGCTAATAAATGCCATCAGCGCCACCTAGTCAAGAGTATGTGTATTTCTGTTGGCACAACCGCTAAGTTACCTTAACCTTGTATCGGTTTTATTAAGCTATTTCGGTTTGAATTCAATTATGGTGAGTATTGATAACGCTTGTAGTGTAGTAGAAAAAGGTCGGTTAAATCTCTTGTCAATTGTTGCCTGCAGGATGCCAAAATCTATGTTATAGCAGAGACATATGCACGAATTCATAAAATTTGACAGATGAAGTAAGTATACTGAGTAAGATGTTAATCAATTATCAACGGCAGACAGTCATAGAATTTATTGTAATTAAAATACACTATTTGGAATACATTTGTATTTTATGATATTTTCCTAGATATAAATCTGCCGAGATTTATCACATAAACACTTCTCGCCAAAAATTTTTAATATTAATTAGAGCTTTTTTTGCCTTCAATCGACTTAAGTTGTTTAATGTAAACTAAGAGAGGTCCTTAGATATCTCCGCTTTATTTCATTTACTTCTACATTAAAGCCTAATTTACATTGGATTTACCAATTTATAAAGGATTTTCGAAATCATTATCCACTGTATTATATGTCAATGAAGTTTTTCCTAGTTTTAATTTTCAATACCGAAAATATCAAAAACTTTGCGTATAAAACGCTACGACACTTGTAGTTTATAATTAACATCAGCCCAGTTTACCGTTCTTTCGTACAAAATATGAGTGAATATTTTTGTTGTTGTATTAACGAGGGTATTTTCTTATGATAAAAGGCCTACAAGTCTGCTGTAAAATCAAAACTTTTACACTGTAAATTTAATACTATTTAATAACAGAAACATAAACCAATAGTGCAATAAGAAGAAATATTTGGTACAACACGAAAAGTACGGTATTATATAATAACTTTAGAAGGGGACCGTAAAATTTTGTATAGACGTTCGATTTCTTACAACTAACGTCCCGTGATCGCGATAACAATACTTTGCAATTTAAGAGTTTATTAACAAAAACATCGAGGAATTGGCTGCGGTAAAATTACAGTCACATTTATAATTCCCGTTTAAATATCTGATTTTTACAGTTTCCATATTGTTAAAAATTCTTATGAAATAACACGCTCGAGTATCTGCATTTAGAAGGAAGATTGCAGATGTTCAACCCTTGTTTGGCAGGGTACGAAGGTAGTGATCGAGATAGCTAGCCTGTTAGATTCATTTTAATCATTATTGAACAATACCGAAGTTTAATTTAAATATAAATAGACAATTTAATAATCTCGTTATTAATCATTTAAAGAATAGAAAGCACATTTTGACCTTCAATTTCTTTTATATTTTGATTCTTAATTCCTACAAACTTTGATTTTTTATAACCCTTATTCAGGGCCAACCACCGCATTCTTTCTTCATGCGGCAAGAAAGGGATAAACAAATACGATAGAAAAGAATAACGTCGCAAGTTCACACAAGAATTTTGGATAAACGCCTCAAACACCTGGCATAACGATGTTTACAATAGAACGGTGTTGATTATAATTAACACAATTACATAATTGACATTCAGTTTAAATTCTTGTTGTAAACAAAATAATTACATTTATTTCCACCCTATCGATATTGAAAGTACACGGGCGGTGGTACTAGAATTAGAATATAAACCATTGAACAATTATTACGTGTAATTAGCGGTTTTAATTAGCAATTATTCAATTACATACACGCCATCTTGGACGGGTGTGGTGTCTTGCAAGAAGGCCATCTTAGATGTACATCAAGTATGTGCTTTTGAATTTTTATTGTCACCTAATTATACAAAAGTCGTTATTTACGGAAATCATGTGACGGAGGACGGCGCAAATAAACAACATGTTTTTAAATATTTTTTAACAAAGCCACATCCTCGACAAAATGGGTGTAAATATGTGTAATTAGCGGTTTTCATTAACTGAGATTATTTAAATGATACTACTTTTAACGGTTAAAAATTAACAGGTGTCTACAACTTTATGCTGAAGGGGTTGTTTTACCTGCTCTACGGCGAAGGTTTTGTACCTGCGTCCACATTTTTTCCTATCCGCATAATTAGCATAATGTACCGAGCCCAATTACTACATGCATTTGCGTACTATGTACTTATCGTCCCTATAATTAACACAATGTACAGAGATCAGCACCTACACCCCGCAACCGCTCTTCGTACATGCAAGTACGTGCCGTGTACTTAGTGTAATTGCATGTACAGAGTAATTACATCGCGCAATTGATTTTGATGTTGAATGCCCATTACTCTACTACTCAAGGCTAGCTGTGCAAGTAACCAAATTTTCAGAAATTCTATGTCTAATTTTCCGTAAACGTCTAACAAACCATCATCGTGACACACCCGTATCTTCTCCACACATTTAAATATTATATTGACTTAAAGTTATAACTAATTCATTTATACCTTGCAAATTATTTCACTCTCCAACATTGACGATTCAATAGAAGAGTTACTGAAACGAACTTTAGGAGATAATGTGAAACATTTTTTAATAGTGGTGGCAACAAATGTCGATTAACCGGTTAATCGATTAATAGATTTCGATTAATCGCCGTTTTTAGAAAAATCGAAAACCAGTTAATCAGTTATATAGTCCACTTTAGAAATACATTTTATAATCGATTTTCAAAGTCGATTTTTAAAGTCGATTTTTAAATTGTTTTTAAAATCGCTTCTTAAAATCGATTTTAAAAAACGGTTTTTAAAATCGATTTTAAGAATTGGATTTTAAAGTCTTTATGAATGTAGTTTTTGAGTCGATTTGTTAAATCGGTTTTAAAATAGTATTTTTTATCAATTGTAATGGCGAATTTAAATGCTGTTACAAATATTAATTAATTTTTTTAAAAATTCGGAAAAAAATGCAGAACAAAAAACCGGAGCAAATAAAGCAGCTGGCCAAAAAAAGTGGCTTGAGGTTAATGTTTAAAATGTCATTTTTATTTCTAGTATTCAAAGGTTTGGGCCAAAACGCAGGATTATCTAACACCCTTATATGAATTAATAAATTTACCAAACATTAATTTAATAATAATTTTTTTTATTATCGACCTCTAAAGGAAACAATTAAAAATATCATATAATCCTAACATAGACAAATTTTACCGGCTGCACCAACCAACTAAGATTTAATTATTTTAATCCTCTTATTGTTAACTATGTATTAAACAAGGAACACTTGTCACTATAAAACTGTCATTGCTTTGTACGGATACCTGCCTTGTACATGGTTTTGGAAATCATAAAAAACTGTAAAAGGAAACCTTTTTACAAATTCAGATAAATAACGAGAAAAACTTAAAACCACGTTTTTACAATTAAACAAATTCACAAATATTAATTGTTTTATAAAATACGTATACGTACTACCTGGAATATTTAAAATTATTTTGTTTAAAATAGTACCGTTTTTAACACTTACTTCATTTATTCACAATATTAACATCTGTTGCTCGAAGGGCAGAGGTTGAATTATTTTTAAACATTTTAAAACTAAATTGATCTGGATTTAAATTGAAACGGCTTAAGTAGTTAAAATTGGCAAAGATCTTTACAAAATTGGATTAGATAACACAAAATAAAAAATAGGGGTTTCTATTTAAAATAAGAAGGTTACTTCCGGTACTACCACAAATGCAACAAATTTATTAATGTTTTCACAGAAAACTCAGATTTTATTAAATTTGGTTATAAAGTTTATGGCAAAGTTATTACTGCATTTTTAATGCTCTGTGATTTATTGTACTCCCGTTTTGTGATAATGTAGTGCACAAATCTCAGTAGCTTGAAAACACGTGTTTATAGTACTATTATATGTACTGTATTATCATGATGAATTAATTATTTCTTCGGTTCTCCGTCCATAATCTCTGATTTTGCATCACACGAAAGTTGCCAAAAACACTCTTTTTCTTGTTCTCAGCCGGCAAAAAGTTACTAAATATTGACAACATCACATTGTACTCATGATAGTGTAATCAGTACAATCCTCATGCTGGAATACGTAAACAATACGTTACAGTACTTTTTACATCTTATTTTGAAAGATTTTATAAGCAACGCAAATATTGAAAAAAAACACGTATTTCAATATATACCAAAATGACACCGTGTCGACAGCTGCCAAATGTCATTACCAACCGAAAATATTTTGGCATATAGTAATATTTAAAATTTTTAAGTTTCCTCAAATTTGACCATTTGTCGGCCCAAAAAATTATGTGTATCACGTGGCCAAAAACTGATTTTGCGAGTGCTTGGACTTGCAGACCATCCTCGCACTCGCAGAATGTCAGTTTCTGGACTAATGATACAATGATACAAAATGTGCCTCCTGTGTAACCAGTTTTAGAATAGCATATTTCTTTAGGTTTTGAAAATTTTATTCGTATATTTTGTCAAATGTTGATAAAGAGCCCTAAGTTTACATTTTTGTAACTTTATACAAGGTATTCAATATTCCTTGGCAAACATTTGGATTTTCAAGGTCGGTAAAGTCATTTTTTTTTAATGGGACACCCTGTAACTTTAAATGTATGTATGAATTGTAATGTCAATATCTGTTTCTAGGAAAGTAAAAGTTTAAATTTACTCAATTTAGCCGCATACATTTGATCGTTTCAAAACGACCCAATTATATCGAAAACGATCAGGAATAGGTATAGGTAATCTTAATATAGTTTGATACAGAATTAAGTCCTGGACTTGATAACACTTAAAGAAATTCGCTATTCTAAACTGGTTACGCAAAAAGTGCGTTTTTTTATTCAAAGTCAAAAATCTCAAAAAAGTTAGATATAGGTACAGGACATTATACATAACATGCGTTTAGAATTTTGCGCCAAATCTAAAAATGAAATAATATATAGGATGTTCCATTTAAAGTAAACAAATCGACAAATTGGTCAAATTTGCTGAAAATTAAATTTTGAAACATTACTATATGCCAAAACACTTTGGGTTGATAATGCCATTTGGCAGCTGTTAACACGGTGTCATTTTGGCGTATATTAAAATACATTTTTTTTTCAATGTTTTCGTTGTAAGGTCTATAAAATTCTTCAAAATTAGTTGTAAAAGAGTACTGCAAGGTATTATACATATTCAGTATAAGGATTGTACTGATTTTAGTTCCTTGAGTGCCTTGGCCGAGGCCAAAAAAAGGGGTGTTTCTGGTCGCTTTTGAGTGCTGCAAAATCAGCGATTATAGACAGAGGACCAAAAAATATTTATATCTAGGTATGCAATAAACATTGCTAAACACACCTCAACATTGCACTTACAAACTATTAAACAGTATTGATTATGTCGTAATTTTTGTAACACCACCAGAAAATAGAAGATATTAATTAAAAGTATATACAAAAATAAATATAGAAAAGAAAATTTTAATTTTGAAAATTTTTCCAAGATGGCTATTTTTGTCTAATTTGACTGGTCTATAATGTAAGAAGCAGAAGTCGTCAATCTACATACATAATCTGAAATGGACGGACTTTGGTAAAAGCTTATCTAAGCAAAACGTTAGAAAGAAGTTATAATCAACTACGGTTTTTAGATTGGGGTCTACATAACACAAATGATAAAGATGATGCCGCGCCCAACAATTATTTTTTGCTGATATGAATCTATTTAATACAATTTAGATTTTTATCACACAAATACCAACAATTGTGTAGGTTGATCTAGCCGTCAGACAGAAATTTGTCTGAATAGAGCATGCGATTTACAAAGATACTATCAATTTCTCAAAATTCTATTCTGGGTCAAAATTATCTTAAGTCAACTCTTGGAAAAGAAGAAGAAGAATATTTAAAGTAGGTATACTCCTACGGTATTGGTTTTACTTATAATGTTCTTTTTAGGGATCTTCACGGTGAAGGTTGGGAGGCTAACACTGTCTTTCGTTGATAACATTGCTTAAAAGACAATGTTAGCTTTCAATAAAACTCCATTTGTCAGGGGCAAAAAGTTAAGCAATTTTTCATTAAAAATGCAGTGTTTTTTTTCAACTTCTACTGTAAAGATCCATAAAAAGAACATTATAAATAAGAAGATTTTAACTAACAAACGGAAATCCACCAAAAACTGCACCAAAAAACTGTACTCGGACACGTGTTTCAATAGCTAAGCTATCATCATCAGCGAACAGATCGGTTCACTGATGATGATACACGTAGTCCGAGTACAGTTTTTTGGTGCAGTTTTTGGTGGTTTCTCGTTTGTTAAAATATACGTTGCAGTTTAGTGTTTTATTCTTTTAATCAAGATTTTAACTTGATATTTTTGGCATACAAATGCTGTATAGATTCTCACATACATGTGGTTCAAAATTGGTTTTTCCACCACATCAAAATTAAAACGTTCACAGAATTTTAGTCATCAATGACATTTTCTAAGCGCCCAGATCAGATACGCAGCCATTTATATGGTCGATGTAGAAACCGTATAAAAATTGTCTGGCCTTTATGACCTCGAAAAAGATCAAACATTTCCTAACCAAAACGTCGGCACTTTTTAAAGTGCATGGAGTCTTAATTGATCCATCCACTCGTACCAGAAAGCCCCATATGAGGAAAACTAAAATACCTAGTCGCTACTTGAGCACTGGAACCATTTCAAAACTTATTTAATGCCCAGTGACTTTTGTTTCAAGCATTTTTTGTGATAATTTTAACAGAAAGTATATTATTAAAATAATAAAAATAGTATTTAAAATTTAGATTTTGCAGACCTATTTCTAGGAAAGTAAAAGTTTAAATTTACTCAATTTAGCTGCACACATTTGATCGTTTCAAAACGACCTAATTATCTCGAAAACGATCAGGAATAGGTATAGGTAATCTTAATATAGTTTGATACAGAATTAAGTCCTGGTCTTGATAACACTTAAAGAAATTCTCTATTCTAAACTGGTTACGCAAAAGGTTTTTTTTTATTCAAAGTCAAAAATCTCAAAAAAGTTAGATATAGGTGCAGGACATTATACATAAAATGCGTTTAGAATTTTGCGCCAAATTTAAAATGAAATAATATATAGGATGTTTCATTTAAAGTAAACAAGTTGACAAATTGGTCAAATTTGCTGAAAATTAAATTTTCAAACATTACTATATGCCAAAACACTTTGGGTTGATAATGCCATTTGGCAGCTGTTAACACGGTGTCATTTTGGCGTATATTAAAATACATTTTTTTTTCAATGTTTTCGTTGTAAGGTCTATAAAATTCTTCAAAATTAGTTGTAAAAGAGTACTGCAAGGTATTATACATATTCCAGTATAAGGATTGTACTGATTTTAGTTCCTTGAGTGCCTTGGCCGAGGCCAAAAAAAGGGGTGTTTCTGGTCGCTTTTGGGTGCTGCAAAATCAGCGATTATAGACAGAGGACCAAAAAATATTTATATCTAGGTATGCAATAAACATTGCTAAACACACCTCAACATTGCACTTACAAACTATTAAACAGTATTGATTATGTCGTAATTTTTGTAACACCACCAGAAAATAGAAGATATTAATTAAAAGTATATACAAAAAAATATAGAAATGAAAATTTTAATTTTGAAAAACAAACGTCCTTTCATCACACCTTGTTGTGATAACCTTTTAATTAAAAAAATTTGACATTTTCTTTTACACGTATTCGAAAGTAACAGAATGAATAAGAATTTCGTTAGAGAGGTTTTTTAAGTGTAATTTTACGTTTTCCACAATCGCATTTATTACTTTCATTTTAAGTTTTTTTAAGTAAATTCCGCTTCCATGTAGTCTCAAACTTTAATAACCTATCTTTGATTGTTTATAAGAAAATGATTTACTAATTTTTCTGTTTCTATCTAATCAGTTTATACTTATTTTTAATTATTTTTCTTATACAAAAAATTATATTGGTTATTAAACATTAATTAATTAATATAATAAAATTTCTTTAGATTGCTTTTTAAAGTTTAGCAAATATATTTGTTCCTGGAAACTGTACGTGCTTTTAAAAATATGTCATGCATTTTAATGTTCTAAAGTACCTAACATAGTTTTTCCTTCAAGTTCTATGAAAAGCATGTACTGATGTGAGTAAAGACATTTCAACTAATTAAAAAAAATTAGTAACTGTAGAAGTATTTTCTAATGTTTTAAGAACAAAGAAAAACTTAATTATCAAACAACTTAAGTCATGACATAATGTTTTAATAACATTTTCATTTTTAATTTAATTATATTTTTCATACTTTTCGTTGCAAAGTAAAATTCTTATTACGTTTAAATAAGAATTTCGTTAGAGAAATGTTTCAGGTGTAATTTTACTTTCTAGATAATCTCATTTATTACTTTTACAAAAGTGTGGCTTTTATGTAGATTAAACTTATATGTATTCTAGAAAATTTAAGTTTGATTTATTTAAAAGAAAGATAATTTTTGTAAATGGAATCAAATAATTCGATTACCTTTAAAAATATTGAATTTTTTGCGTTCATCTAATCAACTTATACACAGTCTTGATTGTTTTTCTAGCGTCCGTGTAGCAGTTTCCTAATCTACAAATTACATTTTATTATTATTAAGAAAGTTGTAAAAGATCTACACTAACTTTTTACCAATTTTTTTTAATCTTCGCATCTGCAGAATACTTTCTACTGCTAAGCATATTTTTTCTAATTCAGCTTTTCTACAATGTTTTATTTGCCACAATAGTAAAAAAAGTTAGGGAAATTCTTTGTGCTTTCGTAGAAAAAGCAAAGGTGGTGTACTTCATTCTCTTCAGCGAATCAATGAATATCAAGTAGTTTCATTAGTCAAGCATATTCTTTATTTAATAAATAGGAAATGAGTTCTAATTATATTTATTTAGAAGCGATTAAATTCAAAATAAAGCGTAACAAGTAAAGTGGAAAATTGAATCAGTAATATATTATTATGATAAAATATTGGATATCGATTACGTAAAGTTCCAACCGAATCCTTTCGTTAAGTACCTTTTGCTTTATTGCATCGTTCTGAATAAGGTCTTTTCCAACCGGATAGAATATTTTTACATTCTCTTAAAGATTAAAAAATAATACATTTCTGGTGTTTTTGTTAATGTTTTGATATAATATAAATCCAATTCAATTTGTGTTAAAATAATAAAAGAATGAAATATTCCAGTTATTATCTTTATTCAACAATTTTAAAGATTATCCCTGCAAAAAAATATTTTTAGTTGTCTGTCTATAATGCAAGAACTATTTACACAATTTTAAATAAAATTCCTTATTTAGTGGTTTTGAAGTTCATTCAATATTGATTCGTCAGTGAAATATATGATGGCAACTTTTTCAATCATATCTTGTTTAATTTTAATACCTACTAACCGAATAATGCGCGCTCTCTTAGAAATAATGCGAATTTCAATTTAACCTTCTACATCTGCAATTCTAGGCTGCTTTGCCATGATGTTTTGGACAGAAACAATTTATTCAAATTTCTGCATAAGTCGACATTTTTATACAGACGATAATTTTTCTATTAGATTCAAAATGTGAGACGATCAAAATTACCTATGAAACAGAAGCAAATCTTAAGTTGCCTTTCTTAGACACTTTTTAGTGACAAGAAATGGCAACAAAGATATTTATCGTAAAGACACTAACACTACGAGGTTTATTACAAATGATTCCAACCATAGTATGCAACATAAACTTGCATCTTTCAACTGTTTGATTTACAGATTATTACATTTCCCATTGTCAAAACAAAACTTTGATAAAGAACTGCGAAATATTAAGCAGATTGCATCATACAATGATTTTCAGGAATCAATTGTCACAAACATAATTAGAAAACATTAGTTAAACATTAGGAACATGTTACGTAATATTTTGTCCAACGTAACTGTGTAGTTCAGAAATCTCAATAATAAACGATAAAAGAAAATTCTATTGATTTAATATAGCAAAAAAATATCAAACAAAAACAACAATAATTCTGGAGTGTAAACCAGTTAATATAAAGAAATTAAAAGGTACGATGCAGTATATCCTCGACCACATTTATAAATAACAGTATTTTTATGTACAATATTAAAGTAAATTATTAAATTGTTGCACTCGATCGGTTCGAACTTTTCGTCGCAATTCACAAATAAAATCAAATAAATTATAATATAACATTCGTTGTGCAGAATAATGTTAAAAAAAATCATTACTAAAACTAAAAAAGAAATGGCCCGTTGAGGCTTGTACTCATCTGTTCTGTTCCGAAATTGGTAGTGTCAGATGATCCTCGGAGATGCTGCAGATGACGCAGATTAGAAATTTTTAAGCGGCTACCAAGCTGTGCTGCGTGATTATCACTGATATCAGCGTAATTGTAATGGTACCAAATCAAAACTAAAATTTCCAACATGTGTAACTGTCGGATACCACAGAATGTCGAGATGTTCGTGGCATTAAAAAAAAACCAGGAAGAAAACAAGCTCATTAACAAAAGGAGTGATATTCTTCTTATCCGGTAATTACCGAGTGAAAATTGATTGTAAAACGTTCGTTTCAGTAGCACAAATATAGTGATTAAATCCGAAACTTCGGTTTGCAAAATTAAAATCACAAAATGGCATAAATACACTCTTGCTTTTGCAACGAAAACGGGCAGATAAGTAAGTAAATCGTTCGAAATTTGGCCGTGAAGGCCATCCACTTTTGAAAAGATTATTGTTAAATACAGGTACGGATTAATAATATTTAAGTGGGATAAACTGCGACTACGGTAAAAATTTATTGTAACAAATTTTACAACGTTAGGAACTAGTAATAACAAAATAGATAAGAAATATGTCAAATTACCAAATTATCCCACATTTACAAAAAGTCTTTATTTTTAAAATTTGATTATAAAACAGTAGCTTGTAGTAGAAACAACTTACAAAATCTTTTAGGCAATCCGAAAGATTTAATAGAAATGTGTGATAAATCGGGAATATATAAAATAAATTGAAAAGACTGTAACCAAGTATATATATGGCAAACCAAGAGATCTATTAAAACTTGTTTTAAAGAGAACGGAGCTCATGTCAAATATCATCCCTCAGATAGGTCCAGTGTTGCCATGCATATGCTTAAAAATAGCCATAGAGTAGACAACATTGAATTAATTAAGAGGGTAGATAATAAAAACAAACTTGATTCTAGTTTTTTGGTGCAGTTTTTTAGTGTTTTTCCGTTTGTTAAAATAGACGCTGCAGTTTAGAGTTCCATTTCTTTGATTGGTTGTCAGTTTGTATTTGGTTAAAATTTCTCAATTTTATAGAATTCAAACTAATAATAAGGTGTAAAAGTTGCCAAAAAATAACCGATAAGTAAAAACACAAAAATTTATGTTTGATAAAAAAGTCACAAACAAAAATTCTAATTTTATATTCACATAAATTTAATTGAATGAAAATTTTGAGCCAGCCTTTCAATATCGTTACTTCGAAAACCGAGCACGGAAATTGACTTGATAGCGGCAGAAACCTGCTATCACCGTCATTGCTACTCAACATTTTTTTGACTAAGTTCGCGTCCGCCTACGTCGTTAGGATCTACCGACGCAGCGAAACCTGCGCCATTTCGTGGTGGACGCGATGAAGTTTAATTTGCAAAGGTAAAAATTTATATTTTTTCATCAGTTTAGGGTTCTACACGATAAATAGGCACAAAATCGGAGCAATAGTTTGACCGCAATGTTTGAAACAAGATAAAATCAAAGTGGCCGCGATTTTTCCAAGATGGCTATTTTTGTCTAATTTGACTGGTCTATAATATAAGAAGCAGAAGTCGTCAGTCTACATACATAATTAGAAATGGACGGACTTTGGTAAAAGCTTACCTAAGCAAAACGTTAGAAAGAAGTTATAATCAACTACGGCTTTTAGATTCGCATCTACATAACACACATGATAAAGATGATGCCGCGCCCATCAATTATTTTTTGCTGATATGAATCTATTTAATCAAATTTAGATTTTTATCACACAAATACCAACAATTCTGTGGGTTGATCTAGCCGTCAGACAGAAATTTGTCGGAATAGAGCATGCGATTTACAAAGATACTATCAATTTCTCAAAATTCTATTCTGGGTCAAAATTATCTTAAGTCAACTCTTAGAAAAGAAGAAGAAGAATATTTAAAGTAGGTATACTCCTACGGTACTGGTTTTACTTATAATGTTCTTTTTAGGGATCTTCACGGTGGAGGTTGGGAGGCTAACACTGTCTTTCATTAATAACATTGCTTAAAAAAGACAATGTTAGCTTTCAATAAAACTCCATTTGTCAGGGGCAAAAAGTTAAGCAATCTTTCATTAAAAATGCAGTGTTTGTTTTCAACTTCTACCGTAAAGATCCATAAAAAGAACATTATAAATAAGAATATTTTAACTAACAAACGGGAAACTACCAAAAACTGCACCAAAAAACATTACTGGGACACGTGTTTCAATAGCTAAGCTATCATCATCAGCGAACAGATCGGTTTACTAAAATTGTGTTTCTTCATCTTTTAAAAAGCTTTTGTTTTTGTTGCTGTTATTATTCTTGTTAATACTTTTTAAAATGTGTGTGGTTTATTTTTATTTCAAATTACAGATGCTGGAGATGAATAACTGGTCGTCAATATAAGAAAACTCTACGTTTGCAAAAAGAAAATTTTTGGTGACACCGTAGATGATTCTCGAGTTAACAAACGAATGCTAGATGAGGTGTGCCATTCATAGATGGAACTCTAAAGTTGTAACGTTTCATATTTTTGTAAAATAATTTTATATTGTGTATGAAATAGAGAGAGAAATAAAATTTGTTTTCCTGCTTTCTTTATTCTTCCAATTAAAAAACATATGTTATTGGTACTTGTAAATGTGTTGTGTAACAGAGATACAAAATAAAATGTATCCTCCTTGTTGTTTTTTTTATTTTCCCTAACACATACGTCACCTTGATGGTGTATTCAAACGTTAATGGTTCGAACCCTGATACGTTCAAGTTTTTTTTTAATCAAGTGTATATTCAAAACTATATGTTAAATACGTGGTGGTGTAAAACGTTAACAGATCGAACCCTGATGTGTTAAAGTTTTTTTTAATCAAGTGTAAATTCAAAACTATATGTTAAATAGGTGGTGGTGTAAAAACGTTAATGGTTCGAACCCTGATGTGTTAAAATTTTTTTTAATCAAGTGTAAATTTAAAACTACTTGTTAATGTTAAATACGTGGTGGTGTATCAAACGTTAATGGTTCGAACCTCAGTATGTTAAAGCTTTTTTAATCAAGTGTAAATTCAAAACTATATGTTAAATACGTGGTGGTGTATCAAACGTTAATGGTTCGAACCTTAGTATGTTAAAGTTTTTTTTAAATAAGTGTAAATTAAAGTACTTGTTAAAGTCGTGGTTAATGTAATTAATAAAGAAAATGTTGATTTGACAGCCATATTGAATCGCTTTAGGTAATTGTTTTTCGTGTTTGTGTTTTAGTTTATAAAGTTTGAGAAAGAAAAATGTATATGTTTTTATCCTTTGTCATCTTGTTTATTAAATGTTTAATCATACGTTATACAAAATGGCGTTAAGTAATTTCTATTCCTGTTTCTAAATTAGTTTATAATGTATAATAGTGATAAATATATGTATTTATCCTTTTTCATCTTGTTTATTTAATGGTTAATCATACATCATACAAAATTGCCTTAAGTAATTGCTATTTTTGTTTGTGAACTAGTTTATAATGTATAAAAGTGATAAATATATGTTTTTATCCTTTTTCATCTTGTTTATTAAACGTTTTAACCTTATTCATCTTTTTAATTAACAGTTCTTCTCATCTTATCCTACATTTTACAGCATCATACATCATTCAATCATTCATCTTAATCAACCTTTACAGCTATATACAAACTTCAAACTCTATCTTTCAATTGTCGCCGTAGCCTAGTGGTTAAAGCCTTGGCTCAGTAATGCAATGGTTGCAAGTTCAAATCTCAATCAAGTTTTTTTAAATTCATAAAAAAAAACTTTAGGACGCCATGTTGGAAATTCAAATTGACCGCCGAAACATCCGTCATGATGGGGCGCCATGTTGGAAATTCAAATGGACCGCCGAAACATCCGCCATGATGGAAATCAACATCAACAACAACAGCCTAATGAGGTGAGAGGCCGTATTTTCCAATGACGTCTTCAAAAACAAAAACAAGTAATTAAATAGAATGCCTGCGTCAACAGCCTGTTGACAACAACAGCCTAATGAGGTGAGAGGCCTAATTAGAGAACTGCCTGATGAGGTGAGAGGTAGGTGAGAGGTTGTTAGCCTAATTAGGCTTTGCCTAATTATACCCTCGGGGTTTGAAGCTGCCCTCATTCTACGCTTCTAGTTGAAACTGCAACTGATTAATATTTATCCTGTCAGAATCGTTACAGTTTCCATCGCCAGAGTCAGCATCTGACTCGAACCTTGATCATCTGGTGGAGTCATATAAATGCTATATTCCACAATATCGTTTTCATGTAACCTCTTAATTTTCTCCAAAACCTTACTAGTCATTATAACGCTTTCTTCCTATGCAATAAAAAAATATTACAATATTTTTGCTTAGTACTACCAGTACTGTTTCGAATTCATGACCATGAGTAAATGAAACTTCAAAATTCAGCGGACCAAACTATAATAACGACATCTAGCTTTTTACTGACATGTGCTCAATGACAACTGATATTTCTAGTAGGTACATTAGCATAGATAAAGAAACGTAGTACACTTTCGATTTACATAGAAGATTTCTCTGTGGCGTACCTAATATCCCGTGAGTCATTAACGACCCATTGGGCATAAATGGGTTAAGAATATATTACTGCACATTTGCACATATTTTTAAAAGTTTCCCAATTTGTTCATGATGAAGGGTTCGTGATAAAATTCATATGCGTTGCATTTTCATTCGAGTTACCAAGTTCTGCGTGGGATTGAATTGCACCTACAATCTCAGCATATCAAGTTCAGTTCATTTATTCAATAAGATAAGATTCTTTAACGTTGCATTTTCATTTCCACATTCAATTCGTTGTTTTGTTTCATAATGGAAGCTTTAATTCGAAATCGTACTGTTGTTAAAGGGAAATTAACCAGATTCAAAACTCATTTGGAGAAGCTAAAAAATAGCTTCACTGATACCACTCAAATACCCCAAATAAAATTGTTAGAGTTGCAAAAAAGGCTTAATATCGCTTTATCACTTCTATCTGAATATGAAACAAATCACACCGAAATAATGCAGGCTACAACCGATGTAGATGCTGCAGAAAAAAATTATGGAGAATTCGAAACCTCTTATTTTCATACAATTGCGGAAGCAGAGGAGTTTATTCAAAGTTCGCACGTTAATCCAGTTGGTAACCAAATCAATTCAGGGCGTAGTTCACCCAATTCAGAAATTAATTCTCGACATTCAAGTAATTGTTTACATAAAACTCCAGGATTCAATCTTCCAAAAATTGTTATTCCCAACTTTTCGGGTGACAATTTGGAAAATTGGTCCGAATTTAAATCTATTTTTTCAAATTTAATAAATGAGAATTCTGAATTATCTGATATTCAGAAGTTGCATTACTTAAAAGGCAGCTTGTCAGGGGCTGCAGCAGAAGTAATAAAATCACTGGAGTTTTCTGCTGATAATTACAAAATTGCCTTTCAAACTTTGATTGACAGATATGATCAACCAAAATTATTAATTCGAAATCATCTGAAATCAATCTTGGGTTTGAAAGCATTAACAAAAGAATCAGCTGTCAGTCTTCGAAAAATTAATGATTCTTTGTTCAAGCATGTGACAGCGCTTTATTCGTTCGCAAATTCAGAAAAGTTGTTCGAAACGTTCATAGTTCATATTGTGGCAGAAAAATTAGATCCCACTACATCGCGTCAATGGGAAACTTTTCGTGTCAAATCCACTTCAGAGCTACCTTCATTAAAGGAATTCAAAGATTTCTTAACTAAGCAAGCCAATCTTCTGGATAGCTTAGAAAATTCAAAACCGACCAAAGTGAACACAGACATTTCCAAGTCACATTCAAAATCATTCGTTGTAAGTGGCCCTACTTGTTTGCTGTGCAATCAAAGCCATTACTTATCGAAATGTGAAACTTTCATAAAATTGTCACCAAAGGAAAGGTCATCAAAGGTGAAAGAACTCAAGGCCTGTTTCAATTGTTTATGCAAAGGCCATATACAGTCTCAATGCAATTCCAAATTCGCCTGCCGTACATGTAAAGGGAAACACCATTCGTTATTGCATGACAAACCATCCGAGCAAGTCACGCAAGAACAAAGTTCGGCAGAACCTGGGCCAAGTGTATCAGCTCTTTGTTCAAACATTTTCAAAGTTCTTTTGCCAACAGCGACCTGTAACATTCTCGATTCCGCTGGTAATCTTCATTCCGTTCGTGTTCTGCTTGATTCGGGCAGTCAATCAAATTTCGTTTGTTCAGATTTGTGCAAAACATTAGGTTTACAAACTCATAAGGTAAATATCTCTGTGGCAGGTCTGAATGGATCCCTTTCTCATATACAATCTAGATGTGAGTTAGAAATAAGAGATCATGACTCTTCATACAAGCGAAATCTTTCGTGCTTCGTGTTAAACGAAATTACTGGAGTGATACCATCTTTTCGAGTGAACTCTACCAAATTTCGTATTCCAAATCATATTCGTTTGTCTGATCCTTCTTTTGACAAACCAAGGAGAATTGATTTGTTGATTGGTTCTCCAATTTTCTTTGAATTGCTTTGTGTCGGACAAATACAGTTAGGTACTGATCTACCAATCCTTCAAAATACTCGACTTGGCTGGGTCATATCTGGTCCAATTAGTGCTAAATTACCAGAGCAAGTACAATGTCATGCGAGTATCACTAGTATGTCTGATCAATTGTCTCGATTTTGGGAAATCGAAAGTTATCCTACGGATAAACTTCTTTCTAGAGAAGAAAATGCTTGCGAGGAGCATTTTGTTCAAAATACTTACAGAAATGCGGAGGGTAGATTTGTAGTTTCAATTCCGTTCAAACATGATCCTCAGACTCTAGGTGACTCATTTGCAATTGCACAAAAGAGATTACTTTCGCTGGAGCGGCGTCTTCAAGCCAATCCTGACTTTTCAAATCGGTATTCAGCATTTATGAAGGAGTATCTAGAGTTAGGACATATGTCTTTATCTAACCTCAACATTACTAGCGTTCAGTATTATCTCCCACATCACGGAGTTCTAAAGGAAGATAGTCTGACAACTAAACTTAGAGTTGTATTCAATGGTTCACAGGGAACCACGAATGGTTCATCACTAAATAGCATCCAAATGGTTGGTCCTAATATCCAACAAGATCTTTTCGCTATTTTAGTCCGTTTTCGAAAATACTCGTTTGTGCTAGCTGCAGACGTGGAGAAAATGTATAGGCAAGTGTTAGTCGTACCTTCGCAACGTCCTCTGCAACGAATTCTGTGGCGTTTTTCTCCTGCAGATGAAATCAAATCATACGACTTGAACACTGTCACTTACGGCACAGCCTGTGCATCTTTCCTGGCCATTCGTTGTTTGTTTCAGATGGGAATTGATTGTGAAAATTCTCATCCTAACATTTCAAAAATAATTAAGAATGATTTCTATGTTGACGACCTTCTTACTGGTGTCAACAGCATTCAAGAAGCTCAGGAAATTTGTTCTCAGTTAACTAACGTTCTAGACTCAGGTCATTTCAAGCTTCGCAAGTGGATATCTAACAATCCGGAGGCACTAGCTTATATTCCCAAATCTGAGTTACATCCTGGCATTCTTAAGTTCGACCCCAATGGTCACACTTCAACTCTAGGTCTCATTTGGTCTTTTGGTATCGACTGTCTCATGTATTCAATTTCAACATTCAAGGTATCAGAAAAATAACGAAAAGAGTTATTTTATCGGAAATAGCTCGCATTTTTGACCCGCTCGGTTTGCTCACACCATGTACCATTGATGCAAAGATAATGCTTCAAGGTTTGTGGTTGGAAAAGTTGTCGTGGGACGACATTGTTCCGTGCAACATTCAGTCCAAATGGACCACATATCGCTCTAATCTTAATATGTTAAATGACTTGGAAATCCCTAGACACGCCGTTTGTCAAAACCCTTCAGATATTCAGCTTCACGGATTTTGCGACGCATCACTTTCAGCCTACGGCGCAAGCATATATCTTCGATCTGTTAATGAACTAGGTGTAGTCCAAGTTAGTTTGTTGTGCGCGAAAGCAAAGGTCGCTCCGCTTAAATCCTTGACCGTTCCTAAACTCGAGCTCTGCGGAGCTTTACTTCTGGCTAAGCTTACGGCTCAAGTACTGAAAGCTTTGGATCTCTCTCTTTCTCGTTGTTTCTTATGGTCGGATTCAACTATCGTTTTGGCATGGTTGAAATCTACGCCTCACACTCTAAAACGTTCGTCCGCAATCGAGTTGCCGACATTCAGGGGCTTACGACAAATGCTATTTGGCGTCACGTTCCGACAAAATCAAATCCTGCAGATTTGTTGTCACGAGGAATTACTCCTCAAGCTCTAAAAGAATCATCACTTTGGTGGCATGGACCTTCTTGGCTTGCCGATGACATTTCTTGCTGGCCACAATTCGACTCAGAGGTTGCTGAGGTTCCTGAATTGATGGAATTATCGAAAAATTTTGTTGTTACCGAACCCCCTTTTTGTATTTCTAAGTTTTCGTGTATGTCAAGATTGGAAAGAATTATGGCATACTGCTTACGTTTTCGTTACAACTGTCTTCATTCTAAACCGCTGCGTTTGCTAGGTTCTCTTACTTCAATTGAGTTGGAAAATTCTTTAAAGGTGATAGTAAAAATCGTACAATCAGAATCTTTTCCTGATGAAATCAAACTTCTCAAAGAAAACAAAATGTTAAAGAACAATTCGCGTCTGTTGAGTTTGACTCCTTTTATGGATTCTGATGGAATTCTTCGAGTAGGTGGTCGTCTTCAAAACTCGCCTTTTTCTTACAACAAAAGGCATCCTATTCTTTTATCGGGCAAACATCACCTTTCTAAAATTTTAGTCCAACGGGAGCATGTAAGGCTTTTACATGCTAGTTCTCAATTATTATTATCGTCTCTGAGGGAGAAATTTTGGATCACTTCTGGCCGGAACTTAACTAAACAAATAGTTTACAACTGTATGAAGTGTTTTAAAGCTTCACCAAGGTTTGTGCAACCTATTATGGGAAATCTTCCTCTTGCGCGAGTGGAACCTTCCTTTCCCTTTCGTAATGTTGGTGTTGACTACGCTGGGCCAATCCTAGTTAAGGATAGGAAAGGTCGAGGTTCTAAAGTTTCAAAAGCATATATATGTTTATATATTTGTTTGGCCACCAGGGCACTTCATATCGAAGCAGTTACAGATTTATCTGCAGAATCTTTCATACTTTCTTTTCGAAGGTTTACCTCACGTAGGGGTAAACCACTTCACATCTATTCCGACAACGGAAAGAATTTCGTTGGTGCAAATTCAATCCTGCAAGAATTTGGTAAATTCTTACAAGAGCAAGGTAATTCCATTTCTAATTCAGCAGTTTGTGAAGGAATTACCTGGCATTTTATACCGGCCTATAGCCCACACTTTGGTGGATTATGGGAGGCGGGTGTCAAGTCATGTAAATTTCACCTAAAACGGGTGATTGGTAATTGTTTGCTAACCTACGAAGAGCTTAGCACTTTGCTTTCTCAGGTGGAAGCTACATTAAATTCACGACCTGTTTGTCCTATCTCATCCGATCCAAATGACTTTCAACCCTTAACCCCAGCACACTTTCTGGTTGGAAGACAATTGGTTGCAGCTCCCGATCCAGACGTAACTTCAATTTCCGAGACGAGATTGTCTAATTTTCAAAGAATTCAGCAAATGCATCAACATTTGTGGAAGAGATGGAGTCGTGAATATTTATCAGAGATGCAGCAAAGACACAAATGGAAATCGCATCACTCAGCTTTGGAAGTGAATACTTTAGTACTAATAAAGGACAACAATTTGCCTCCCCTTCAATGGAAGCTAGGCAGAGTGGTTCAAGTACATTCCGGTCCAGATGGTGTCAATCGTGTTGCCACAATTAAAACGCCTAATGGTACAATTCGACGATCTTTCGCAACAATATGTCCGTTGCCCATAGACGTATGATGTGGAGATGATGTGCGTTCTAGTATTAAGATTTGTTTGTATTTCACAAACTGTTTTGTACAATAGTTCTTTATGTAATAATGGTTTGCATAGCTTTAGTTATTTTTTCTTAAATTGTAAATTTAGTCAAATTTTCAATTTGCCGGGGGTATGTTCATGATGAAGGGTTATTGCGCTTATTTTTAATCGTATTCATTCGCCATTTGATTCGTCATGATGAATTGTGTGTTCTAAAATGAAGAGTAGCATTCGTGTAAGATATGTTCACGAGGCGAGATGCATCATATGTAGATGTTACAGTGCATTTTAAGTTCAATAAAAATAGTAAAGTTCATACAGTCCACAGTTCACTTTCATTCAACCGATTAGATGCCAAATTAAAGCGACACCAAAACTTTAAGGGCAATTAATCGTAAACACAATTCTTTCTCATGTTTTCATGTTCCATCTTTTGTTGTTGTTATTGTTATTTAATTGTATTTCATATTATTTAAATTTTTTCTACATTTGATTTTGCTAACTTGTTAAAAATTGGGTTTCTGTTGTGTATAGTTTTGATAGAGTTCTTAACATGAAACTTCTTCTTTTTGTGAGATTCATAACTTTTTCCCATTTTATATTTACAAATCCCTCTGTGCAGAAATATATTAGTAACTTCAGCTGACATACTAAATTTATCTTATTTTTGGTAAAGTGAGATATTTTACCAAAAACAATAAGCAAACAATTATATAGTTTTGTTTGTTGTTAAAATGATGTAATCATATATTTAAGTATTTGTAAAAAATGAATCATGTTTACTTAGAGCGCCGTTTTCTACTTAAAAGGATATTGATTTTTCTAAAGTAAAATGATTGATGTAATAAATTCAGTAAACGGTTTAAGTCATAAAATTTTATTAGGTATTTTTTCATTAATTTTTTCTTAAAATAAGATGGCCTTAAAAGTTTAATATCAGCTTAGCATGTATAGGTACTCGTATTCAAGAAAAAAGATAATTGCGCCATCAATTTATGTAATTAATATAAGACAGCTGTAAACATTTTTTATTAACTACTTTAAATTTTAAAAAGATGAAGAAAGAGAAATATTTAACTGTCTGTTTTTACTTATTTATACCCCGAGAGTCTTGTCACTTGAAATAAATTCGGTAAATTAATCTTAAAAAAATCCTGAGGGTAGTATTTTAATTTTGCGATATTTCTTATAAAAAGGAATAAAAAATTTGACGTCATCGATAATATTTTGATTTGCTAGATCATTCATATAGTAATTTTATGTCAATTTATTACCCAACAAGAAAGTTTCATTTGCGGAACGATGTGATTTTAATAAGTGGAAAAATCTAATAGTAAATGTTCTTAACGATCAGTCTTAATACTTTTGATAAATAATTTCAAAAACAATAGCACATTTAATATTTTTTATTAATTAAAAATGCACTGCTACTCATTCATTATGTAGCCATTCCACCATAGTCGTGTTTAAATTTTTCGCTTGGAAAAAGTTTAAATTGATTTATCTACTAAAGTTTCTTACTCAATTTGTTTCGTGACGTTTCGACACTTGTATGTAAAAATGCACAAGTCTGAACAATTTAATTCTACAATCGAAAATAGAAACATTAAAATCTGGAAAAAAATTAATATTATCTGTATGGAATATTATACCTAATTAGTTTTAAATTCTTTGTGTGTAATTATATGCATTTCTCCATTAAAAGAATAAAATCACAATTTAAAACGATACAACTGGTTCATGGTTTTTTACTTCTTAATTATAACCAATAAGGACGTGCCATTTGCTTTGTATAAAAAATACCTTCATTCAGCAAATGACATCTAGGGGAGCGTGGGGGAATGACGACCATCTAAGCAAAATTGTTCGTAATTTCAAAATCTTTTTTACTTTTACTTTGCATGACATGCATTTAATTCGTTGTTAAGTTTTTTTTCTATATTTGCTTATAAATCTCATAAAAGGTTTACGTTTTTAAGAAAAAATTCAAACTTTATATATGCCTTTGGTTGTGATTACCCGCATGTATGGGGTAATTACGACCAAGGTGTAGGTAGTTACAAACACAATACAAATTTACTTAAAATACTTTTTATTAATAGGTAACATGAAACCAAAATAAACAAATTATCAAAAATTAAAATTTAAACGTCGAACATTTGGTTTTGGCCATGAGCAGAAGTCACAGCAGTAGTTTGTTGGTGAGTTAGCACCACTACATTCGCGATGAGCCCAACGACCGCAACTTCTGCATCGGTACCATGTTTCAGTTTTGCCATATTCTTCACACACTAAGCATGGTACCTCATCATTATCTTCCATGTCATCAAGGCTATCATCATCAACAAGTTGGTTTTCGTCAAAATCTTCTGATTCTGATGAATCAAAGGATTCTCTTCTGACTTTCTTCGGTTTGGTGTATGCCTTCGTTTTAGCTTCTTTCGCAGTTCTTTTGGATTGTCTCTTTGTCTTTCTATCTTCTTTATCAAGTAATACTTGCTTCATGGGAGTTGCAGTTAGAATTTCTGAATGCTGTTTTCGACGAAGAATTTTTGCAAAGTTTTTGGACGTTGACGGTGTTGGTAGTGGAGAGATATCTTGAAATGAGGCCGACGTGGAAGGTACTGCTGGGTCTTCAACTGGTATGGGTGCTGTTGTATTTAAATGAATGTCATTAATGTTATTTTTGTTAGGATTTTCTTGATCCTGTTCTAGCAACACATCAGCTGGAAGGAAGTCTTCTTCACCAAACACACCAGGTTTTATTGGATGGATACCTGTTGCCTTAAATCCCGAAACAGCCTTTTCAATTGTTGCCACATTGGAGTAGGCCCGATTAAATAATAATGCCATGTCGTAGTGTGTAATTTTTGAAACTTATTAGATTTAAGAAATAAATCGCATTCCTTTTGAATGCTTTTTTAAAGGTCCAAAAATGTTACGTCCAAAGGTTGGACCCTGTGGGACGTATGAGGAGGAATTGATAACATTATGATGCCATTAGTTTTGCAATAATCATATATCTGAATTGAGATATGGCTACAGTGATTGTCAAGAATCAGCAAAACTGGTTCTTCAGCAGTAGGCTTCACTTGGCTGCTAAAATGTTGAAGCCATCGTAGAAAGAGGGTTTCATTACTCCAACCATTCTTTGAGACGCCGTAAATAGCATCTGCTGGACCATCTTTCTGCAAATGTGGTGACATTCGCTGTCTGGGGAAAACAAACATAGGGGGATATACCTCCCTGATGCTGACATAGCACAAATTATGGTAACAGTTTTTCCCCTTTCTCCACTTGTTACCGCACCAATTCTTTTTGACCTCTTTCTGCTAATATATTTTCAGGTTGCTGCACATTGGAGATTCCGGTCTCATCAACATTAAAAATTTTTTCGGGTTGAAATTTCCATTTTGCCATTAATATTTCAAGGCGTTCAAAAAAAGGCTCACCTCTAACCTATTAAAAGCAGTCACTCTATTAAGACTAGTTCCTTCAGGTTTGCGTTTACTAATGGTAGGATTTCTGGTCATAAAATTATAATACCATTCTCTTCCCGCAATCTGAGAGGTTCTATTGAAGTTATGGCTAATCTTATTTTTTTCTGCGTATTGAAATGCTGCCTGACGCAGTTCTCTAGGAGTTAACCCATAAAACAGTTTAGCTAACATCTTTAGATGATCAACGATTTCCTTTTCTTGTTCATCAGAAAAAATTGATTTTTGCCCCATTCTTGGCTTTGCTGTATTATTTTCTCTTTTCCGCAATCTGGTTTGTAAAGAGCCATAAGGTATGCCAAACCTTCTAGCTGCAGAACGGATTTGTGTGCCAGATTGTACAGCAGCAATAGCCTGTTATAGATTCTCTTGAGTTCACTGCGCTTTTTGGGTCTTACGCTTGTAGTGACGGGACATCCTGGAAATCAAAATGAAAAACAAACCTAGTGATAATAGTACTATGATGCTAATGCTGTAGGGTAATTGCGACCAATACGGTCGCCATTGCCCAACGCATTTAGTTGCAATTACCCGCAGTCACATGTAAACTATTTCTTGTAGTTAGAATTTTCCATTAAAAGAATTGAAAAATTTTATTCTATAATTCGTAAAATACATTGTTTACATACCTTTAATATAACTTCTCATCAATAAAACACTTGTACTTTTGTTTCTATGCCTTCGGCGATTCAGTAAGAAAATTAGAAGCACTAACATCAACACACCAACCGATTTTTTTGTAGTAGTATTACAGTTACCAATACAAACACTATTGTAATTATATTACATATCCGTCCACTAGAGGGTGATCATATCACTAATTTGAGATTCAAGCCGGAAAGTTAAAAAATTGTGTGGTCGCAATTACCCGCTGGTCGTCATTCCCCACGCTCCCCTAATTGTTTACGTTCTTGTGAACAGGGTATTTTAATATTTTTAATAAATTGAAATATATTTTTACTGTTTATTCATGATATAGTCATCCGAAACTTGCATCTTGCATGCATCTTCTACTTTAAATTCCCAGAAACTTATGTTTTTGTAAGGCTTTCACTTTCATACATTCTTATCTGCTCGAAATGGATGTTTCTTTTTGTATAAATATGTGAGTCACATAGTGTAATTCTTTCTAGGATTCACTTACTTTATCAATAATTTTTCAAATTATATACTTTTTCCACTAAATGTTTAACCCTGCTGCGGGGAAAAATGATAGACCATAATTTTTATATTTTTTTTGTTGGAATACCACTTTATTACCAATTTCATTGTTTTTGGTGAAAATTATCAACCCTGTCCATTATTTGATTATAAATCTAAACAATTTTTGGACAGTAAACTTTACTTTTTGATCCGTCTTTTTTTGACTTGAGCGTTACTCCAATTTCCATTGGAGAAATAACTGTAGTTAGTAGGTTTAAAATTCTACCATTTCACAGTGGCAACATTTTATTTTCATAAACTGTGGTAAGTCTTTTCTATTCGTTCTTACAGATTCCCATTCACTGAAGTCGCCTTACCAATGCGATGGATGTAAAAAAAGTTGTCAAAAGCGATCAAACACTTTGTGTTTTATAACTAACCACTCAAGTTTAGAACAACTTTCTCTCCTTAACCCATTTGCATGTCGTTTCTCGAAACATCATTATTTTTGCCTGTGTAAATACCAAATTTGCATATAAACCCAGTTTGCGAATCTGTGAGGCACCAGACCTTATACCTTCTTTCGATTGGTTTTTGAGGCATGTATTGTTTCAAGCATGACCTCTCTTTAAAATCAATCATTGATTTGTCTATAGAAATATGTAATGAACAGTTAAAGGAAGATTATTCTGTATTCAAAATATCAATCATTAGTTACAATTTGAACAATTGATCGTATTCAGGAGTACTTCTTGGTGGAGAATGGACATTATCGTTGCAGTACAGCACTTTTATAATTTTTTTTTAAATTTGGATTCATAACTTTGGCAATACACCTAATAGAAGGTCGGTGCTCCAGTAATTCTCCAATCGGTGCAGCTGATGGATACCTATCATAATCAAACATTCAATAAACGCTTTTAGTTTCGTAGTGCTCAGTAGTATCGTAGTAAAAAATGTTTCAAATGAAAGGGTCAAATTTTGAAAGTAAGCAGATTTGTCTTCATCTTCATTTTCTAATTCCATTGAAGCAATTGGTTCTAAATCTAATAAAAAACATGAGTATTTTTTTATTTGCAATTCTTAAGGTTCTTACTTTTAGACAACACATTGTTCATAATAGCAGAAATACATCATCTCCCCGGAATGTATAACGTCCCATAGATACAAGCAGTAGATTCTCTATACGTGTTAGTGTTTCGTTCAGTCACCGATAGATGGCGTTATGCGTAGGCTTTCCGGTTTCGTCACTGATTGAATATTGCGATGTTACCACACGACGGAACAACGCAATAATTTAAAAATAGATATTTTCTTCAAGCGACATTAAAACGGTATATTATTAAACTACTGGCAGACGCTAAAAAGGTTTTTTACTGCCTAAACATTAAAAGCAACAGTTCTTTTGTTTTCACAACTATTTAGAGGTTGGTATCTCGGTTATGTCATATTGTAACAGTAAATTACCAACGTAATTCGTCGAGATTAAAACGTCACTATAACACTCGAGAATCTCGAAAATTTGAAAATAACACATGAAAACTAGCAATAAACGCTTGAAGAAAAAATAATATATGTCACTTGGAGCGTTGATTGAAATCAACGCTTGAGTTAAAATATATAATTATTTTACTTAATTTGCTGTCTCGGCTAACATCTCGCCAGCAAACTTTTAAGCTCAACAATTATATTGTTTAACTCCAAGTAAAATAATCTACATACTATTTTTTAAGTTTTTAATATTTCTTTTGTATAAATATTACTAGGATATACTATTCAGTTTGTTTGACTTAATCTTTAATTTTAAGTTAAGTTTAAGTTAAGTTAGGTGTGAAAATAACATGAAACTAAAATATTATAATAATGTAACACGTATCGCCACCTATCGGCAACTTTGTGAAGTTCATATGCAAATATAGAATAATCTGGGCGTTATGCGTTCCGGGGAGATGATGTATGGATTAATATCCAAACTAAAATTAACACACAATAGAGAAAAGTTGGTTTTTAATCATATATACAGAGTGTTTCAAAAAAAGGTTAAAAAGCTTGAATATGGTAGATAAAACATTAAAAATAAGTAGAGTAAAAAATTCAAGATATAGGGCATTGAAAAAATCATTTTATACATGTTCTTTACGATTATGTAGAAACTACTGGCAACATTTTATTTAAATATTGTATAAATATGTTTTGGAAGTTGATACATTCCATAAATCTATTTTTATATCAGACTCTCACATAGGGCGCTAGATACATGATTTGTACCGGATAGTTCTAAACATAATTCTTTTGAGGTCAATTTTCTAGTGCAAATTTTGTATAATTTTGTATTCAATTTTACATTTTTAATTTTTAATAACCAAATTTCTAATGGTAAAGTTAATAATTTAACTAAAAATCACAAAAAATGAATATAAATGTGACTAAAAACTTGTAATATTTTTTAAAGCACCGTGTATATAAAGAGTTTTTGGATATCGTAAAAACAAAAATACGGTAAACGCTAAAATCACCTGTTTCCTTCTTTCAAAAATATTGAGCGGAAACCTCTCACCACTATCACTGTCAATATGAAACTGTATACTTTATTCGTTTTCTATATTAATTAATTTATTTGTGTTTCTCCATTTCACGTAATTAAATTCTTCTGATACAGTCTAAAATATTATATTACATTGAAAAACTTAAAAAGAAGTTAGTATAAAAAATTAGTTTCTAAGGTTTATGTGTTAATTTAACCCTCTCACCACTATCACTGTCAATATGAAACTGTATACTTTATTCGTTTTCTATATTAATTAATTTATTTGTGTTTCTCCATTTCATGTAATTAAATTCTTCTAATACAGTCTAAAATATTATATTACATTGAAAACTTAAAAGAAGTCAGTATAAAAATTAGTTTCTAAGGTTTATGTGTTAATTTTAGTTTGTATATTAATGATTCAAGAAATATGATTATAGTAGTAGTATACAATCTGGGAAATTGATTGTGGTTATTATTTATAATCAATATAACTTAGAAAAAATCGTCAGACTGCATAATACCTAATAGTTACAAGTCCATCAGTTGGACCGCAAAAGACGCCGAGCGTCAATACTTTTGGACGCTGCGCTACACTATGGAGGCCCGACTGACAAACTTTTAAGCATTATCATACAGTCTGAAGATCTTTTTCATGTTATATTAATTATAATCCGATGTCGGACGATTATTTTTCTTAAATTTATATCATAATAAAAGTAATTCGTCAGCTTCCTACACCATAATTAATCGCCTCTACCTATAAATAGTAAAAAATTTATGATGTATACTTTCACGAGCCAAAAATGCCCGTAGCTCCCGGACTATACATTTTGATAATAGGAATTGGAGGCTCTATTGGAGAAAGTTAAGTGTATTTCAGGTACTTGGACAAACCTCAGCAGACGTGAAATGCAAAGTCTCCGGTTCAAAGCGTAAAAAATAAGCAGCAGTAACAGGGAAATTGCTAACGATACTCTATTCGAAGTTGTACTAACATTATATTCTCTGTCTAAGGTATTTACTTCTTCTTCTGTTTCTGAATCAGTATCAGATTCTAAATTGTATTTATAATTGTAGACTCTGTAAATACAATACAAAATACAAAAGCTTCTTTTTCGCCTGAGCTGGATTGTCAAGATCTCAAAATCTCCTTGTGGACATCTCTCATTGATCTTTACTAATGAACTTAATTAAACTTTGAAATGAAAATATTTAGGGGACAAATAGAGAAAATGTAGATTTGGATGGGCCGTATACAGGGTGTCCCAAGATTTTTTTAAACAGGCTGTAACTCAAGAACTAACGAATAGATTTATTTGAAAATTGGGTTATCTGTTTGGGACCTACAGTACGTTCATTTGAGGTATACAGGGAATCTGTGACGTCATCACAGGAGCAGGTACGTCATCGCAATAAAAAAATTAAATTTGGAGGGGGGATCAAACTTAGCTCAAATGAAAAGGTTTTTTATTTCAAATTCAACGGTGTATCACAGTGAGGGTACTAAAAAGGAATATTATACCAAATTTTCAATTTAATGTTTATTTGTAACATAGTAATCATGAAAAACCAATACAGACCGAACAGAACATGGTGAATGTTTTAGCATATGTAGCGGTTAATTCCCATGTGTCCATAAGAACTATTGCTGCAGAAATTGGCGTTTCTTCAAGTTCAGTTCATAGAATTTTAAAAACCCATCATTACCATCCATTTAAATTACATTTGGTTCATGAGTTGCGACCTACCGATCTGGATCGGAGATTAACCTTTATCGCCATCAAGCAAGTTATGATGCAAGACAGACAAACCAATAAGGGAAACTCGCTTTCAAACCAGATGGGGAGTTAATGTTTGGTGTGGATTATTCAATGGTCGGTTAATAGGCCCATATTTGTTTGAAGGGTATTTAAAATGGTCAGATACATTTAAATTTTCTAGAAGTACCTGCGTTACTGGAAGATATTCCTTTGAATGAAAGAAGAGATATGATATGGCAGCAAGATGGTGCACCCCCACATAATAGCGGCGTTGTAGCAAATTATCTTAATGCTAGATTTCCAAACAAATGGATTGGAACTCATAGACCTATTCGATGGCCTCCACGATCGCCGGTTCTAGCACTCTTAGATTTTTTTGTATGAGGATATTTAAAAGAGCTTGTTTATAATGAAGAACCTGTAGACGTGGACGATTTGAAAAATAAACTTAGACAAGCTTGTAATAACATTACGCAAGAGATGATACATGCGGCATGTACACGTGAACTACTTACACGGTTCGATGCTTGTGTTGTTGCAGACGGAGGTCATTGTGAACATCTTTTATAAAATTACTTTACAGTCGAAACGTTCTGGTTATTGTTGCAAATAAACATTAATTTGAAAATTTGGTATAATTATCCTATTTAGTTCCTTCCTAAATAAAAAACCCTTTCATTTGAGCTAAGTTTGATCCCCCCTTCCCATTTAATTTTTTTTATTGCGATGACGTCCCTACTCTTGTGATGACATCACAGATACCCTGTATACCTCAAATGAACGTACTGTAGGTCCCAAACAGATAACCCAATTTTCAAATAAATCTATTCGTTAGTTCCTGAGTTACAGTCTGTTAAAAAAACTTGGGACACCCTGTATATGGTCACACTTATTAAAAGTGGTTTGATTTGTAATCAGAAAACAATTAGGGTACCAGAGTTGCACTACCTACTTCAAAAATCATGTGAGATCATTTATTTGCATATAGAATCTTTATACTTACTTTTTCAAAAGTTATTACCAGGAAACACATAAAGTGCGCCAGAATAAATAAATAAATAGTGGTTTATTTAGATTCAAAGCTAGTCAGCACAATATTTACACATGTATAAAAAACTAAACTGTAATATATTTCAAAGAAAAATCGTCTCAGTCTCCATCTGAAGGTCTTCACACTAGACGCTGTTTTAACAATTTCAGGTAGATTATTCTACACTCTCAAACCTTCAACAAAGAGTGATTTTTGCAGTGTAATTGGATCGATATTTTTCAATGCGGTATTTTTCCTTATCTCTTATATTGTATCTATGAAAACATGATCTTTTAATTAAAAACTCATTAAAATAAGATGGTGACATTTTCTTACTTATTTTATTAATTATAACTAAATTCGATTATTCGATAATTTGTTCAACGTTCAGAAAAACTTATTGGGGTATACCTATTACATCCTGTAAGGTTTTCTTAAACAAACTCATAAACCTTTCTTAAACACATAAATCGACATGAATTAGGATCTTTTTCATTGACATAATAATGTAACTAACACGTAACTAACAGCCAATATATAACATATATATAACTATATAACATCCTACAATAAATTCCAACATTCTCTCACCAAATAATTATAATAAACTCTTAATTTAATAATTATTTCTCAAAACAAAATTTAATTTACTTAGGTACTAGTACTTAACATAAAAAAACAAACTTACAATTAATAGTGGGTATAGTTTTGAGAACAAAATTTAGTTAGGTAACAGTAACTTCATCAAAAAAGAAAACAAATGGTTACTGATACTTAGCAGGAGGTTTTACAACCTTTCCTACCCTGGTTGTCATAATAGGTAGCACGTCCGTTTCGGCAGGGGATTTGTCGTCATAGGCACCTTAAGCTGCATCAGTCACAGGTTTGGAAACATAACTTGACCCGGGAGTTTCTATCAAAGATGGGTCAGAAAGGTTGCTGTGACTATTGACTTCTAATGGGTAAATTCTTTGAATTGGGCGAACTATTTCGCCTTTTGCTATTTTCACCCTTACTACTTTTACCTCTCCATCCTTGCTCTTATACAGATCAATAATTCGCTCGATAAGCCAATCAATACGCTTAGATTTGTCATCACCCACAAGCACAATATCATCTTTGCGTGGACTAAATGTACCGTTTGTTTTATTTGTCTTACCAAACTTAAGTATTCCTAAGTATTCCCGTCGAAATCTGTTTCTCAACTCCTTCCTCAACCTCTGTCGATAACGCGCTCGCTTAGATCTCTTGCAAAAAATAGTTGGGACATATTGGTCTGAGCTCTCCAGCATCTGATGACTCAAAAGTCAGTGGCTTTGAATTCATAATCATCTCACATTCACACAGTATGGTACTCATCTCCTCATAAATCAGACAAGCTCTCCCTAATCCCTTTCTCAATAAATCTTTCAGAATACGAATTAAACGTTCACACCAGTCCCCCCCACCAAGCAGTAGTGGGAGATAGAAAAACCCATTTAATTTGTTGAATAGAGCAATTCTATCCCAATCTAAAGAATTTACCAAATTATTCAGACCCTTAAAATTAGACCCATTGTCACTAAAGATTGTACTAGCCCCAATAAAAAATTTCTGTTGAGAGTGACGTGAGCAGCTCAAGATGTACCGCTCTGTATACTGCACAGGTATAGATACAAATCCAGACTTTCTTATCACCTCTTAAATACAAAGGACCTGCCAAATCTACTCACACCGTCTCAAAAACCATTGCTTCACGAACGCGATCACGGGGAAGAGAGGAAGGGAGTCTTTTTAAACTACTTGCTTTATATCTCTTACAAATTACACACTACCTCCCACTAACTATCCAATATCTTTCTCTTAAAATACCCATTAAAGTCAACAATCCAACGTGTGAATTGTTTTCATGCACTATACGAATCAGCCTTATCACTACTGGGTGTGTTTTAGGAAGAACAATAGGGTGACAAAAATCTAGCGAGTCGTCTCTCTCAAATATTTTTGTTTTTAAATGGATTACTCCCGACTCGTCTAGATAAGGATTAAGTGAAGCCAAAGTTTGCGAATTTATATCCTTAAACTCTTCTGTCTGCACCCACTTCCACGCAGTTTCTTCAGCAATACGAATTTCATCACTGCTCAATACTGAATCCTTTATTTTGTTAGTTTTCTTAAGACAATTATTCACAAATCGTCGAATCCAAGCTACTAATTGAACAATTTTTGAAAATTTGGAAAAATACTTGTAAAAATTCTCTAACGCGGTCACATTTACCATTTCTGATACAACTGTAATTCTTTTTTCTCGTGTCACCTCATTTCTCAATGCCTTGAGAAAGATTGGCCATCGCCAATCGATTGAGAAAGATTGGCCATCGCCAATCGAAACGTCGGCTATTAAGAACATGGTGTATCATTGACGACCCTATTGTTTCCTCAACTCCTATAAGAAGGCCCAAAATTATTGGGAATCTCGTTCACAATCTATCAGTATACTCTGACCGCAAAAATATAACTGTAGCATAAGCAACTAATGAGGCATCATTGAAAACATGCAAACCAACTTCAGTAGGATCTCCTACACTCAGAACCCATCTTGGTATCTTTATTGACCCTAACTCGTCTAATTCATAACACCATTGTCTGAATTGTTTCTCAAATAGTTCAGGTACTTTTTCATCCCAAGACAATTTTAATTCACATCATTCTTGTAAAAGTAGTTTTCGATACAACATCACTGGACAAGTAAACCCAACTATATCAAAAACTTTATGAGCCACAGACAAAATTTTACGTTTGTTGATGTGTTCTAAGTCATTTTCTTTAAACTCTAAAAGTTGTTTATTGATTGATAGTGTGTCATCTTCCCTACCCCTATGATATAATCTATCTTAGAATGAAGTTTTACTCTCCGTATTAAAATATGGTTCGATGGTTGACTCCCACCTTCTGAACTCAAACTGAGCTTCTTGTAAAACTCGGCTGGATTCTTGAACAAAATCTGTAACTTGAATTGCATCATCTAATGAAGCCAAACAGTTATCAACGTAAAAACTTTGCGCCAACCTAGCAATTAAATATTTATCATGAGCGTTTTCTTTACTATTCTGACAATGTTCTATGTAATGATTCAGAACTGATCCTAACAAATACGGACTGCAAGAAATTCCATAAACAACGCGACAATGCTTATATACAATTAAATTATTATCATGATCCTTCCATAAAAACTTCAAATATTCTTGATCAGGTTTATACAGACCAATCTGCAAGAATTCTTTAGTTATGTCTCCACTTACTGCAAAACGCCTCCATCGAAATCTTAAAAGTATAACAGGCACAAGCTCTATCAAATTAGCTCCCTTTGAAACACATTCATTTAAACTTGGATAAGGTTTTTGACTAGCGGATGCGTTAAAGACAGGTCTTACTTTTGAAGTACCACTGTGTTTTATGACAGGACAGTGAGGTAAATAGTGCCCAACATTATGGTTGGGACTTTTATCTACCATTATTATGCCCTCTGTCTCCCATATCTTGACCACATCGTCATATGCCTTCCTTAACTTCTTAAATTACATCATTTTAATGGTCATATTCAAACATTGTATAGTTAAACCAAAATTTGTTCCCAAAAGGGGGTGATCTGAAAGCCATGGCATGTGGACAATGTATCTACCTGATGCATCCCTAGATACTGTATCGTTAAAATGGTCATTCGTCTCCTTTAATAACTCCAATTTGCTCTTTTGAACGATTGGGTCAGTGATTCCCAATACGTCTAACGACCACAGGTCAGCAATAGTATGCTCTTGTGCTAACATACTAACAACAGTGTTCATGCATACATTCTCACACACAGGAGCTGGAAATTGTAACTTACCCATAAGCGTCCAGCCAAAAAGTGTATCTACTGCATACAGACCTTTTTCCATTTCAAATTTCTTACCAGTAAACAGTGCCCCCATTGCATCAGCGCCGACTAATAGCTCGATTTCTCCGCCTGCTACATCTGCCAAAAAAATGTCATGTTTTTTCAACTGCTCCACCCATTTTTCTGGTACTCTTGGGAGATTACTACAAATGCAATTTTGACTAAGTACATTAACATAACAAGAAAAATCTCCAACTAAACTCTGAACAACAATTCTGTAACATTGGTGATCTTGTGCTTGTGTTATGCATCCCCAAAAGTGCATGACTGAGGCTTTCTTTCCCTTTCGACGACAAACCAAGTTTCTTAACTAGACCTGTTGCTACATATGACCGCTGCGCCCCACTATCAAACAGACCTCTAACTTGATGCAATGTCCCATCCTTGGACCTGATGCCAACAACAAAGGTTTGTAAAAAAACGCAAGTTTGATTTGTCTGAATAACGGAATTATTAATAGAAATCATGTTATTCTTAGCATCAGGCCCATGGCCATTCGCGACACCAACTCCACTGCCTGGTTTAGACTCTACACCCGGACTTTATAATGTAATGTCCCACACGTCTCGCATCTTTTAATAAAAACACGACAATACGAAGCCCTATGGCCCGGTTTTAAAAATTTAAAAGAGTAGCCTTCTGTTCTCAAAATATCCCACTTTTGCTCTAAAGTTAACTTACACTTACAATCAATAGTTGTGTGTCGAATATCCTTACAAAATATGCACACTTTTCTTAGTAAAATTATTATGATTACAATGTGAATTGTTTAAAAGTCCAGCTGCAGTGGGAACTTTTGAAGTTGAAAAAGTTTGGATTCGAGTACGCTCACCTTTTGCCTTAAAACCAGCCTTAGCCAGAGAAATTCTTTTGTTACCTACAACTTCATCTCTCAAGAAATTCAACAATTTTCTCACTCTATTGTCTCCGGTGCAATCATTACTGGAGGAAAAGTCATTTTCTTCAGGTTCCGTTTGTATTACGCTTCTCCCCATTCTATTCCACACCTTTAGCACCTCTTCTGGCACACAGGACTCCACAAGTGGATATGTCATCGGAGCACATGCGTTGATCTCAACACCTAATGTCACTAGTGAATTGATATGGGATTCTAAACTGTCGTATAGAGAGGTTAATGGTAAAGTTGAGATTGAATTCTGCAAAGTATACTTAACAACTTCTAACATATACCTCTGTAAGAAGATCTTTTCTCCCAAAGCGTCTTTTTAAACATTCCACATTGGTCAGTACTTCTAACCATTTGGATGTAGGAGTCATGCACTGCAATAAATACTGAAACTTATCTTTTTTTGTGATTTTTAGAATCTTCATGAATGTTCTTAAAAATGGTACTCCAAAATCTTATCCATTGTTTTGGTTCTCCTGTAAATTTTGGCAGCTTAATCTTTTTTTTTTAACTTGTGTTCGGATGCTGTTTTACTGTAAACTCTAGCACTGACACTACCTGCCTCTGTAACTACTCTACTCTTAGGAGATGCCGGCTCGTTGATGCGTTCTTCTACCGCAGCCTTAATGACATAATATATGCTAGCATAATCATCAATTGAATCTTGTTCTGTACATAAATCTTCTTCACTTTTCCCAACATCTAACTAACTCCTTCATTAACTCTACATCTATTGACATTTAATTCGTCTACTCTTACTTCAAGCATGCGAAGCTGTCCTATCAAAATACTTTTATCTGGTTTTTCTTTCTTACACTCAATTTCCAGTGTTTTTATACATTTAGAGACAAAACCCCTCAGCGTGGTTCTTCCTTTCTTAATTTCCTCCATATTCACACCTCTTACTCTTATCAGAAATTACTTAATGTCCTGTCACGGTCGCCATTAATGTAAGGTTTTCTTAAACAAACTCATAAACCTTTCTTAAACACATAAATCGACATGAATTAGGATCTTTCTAATTGACATAATAATGTAACTAACAGGTAACTAAAAATCAACCTTTTTTTTATCCTATATACAGGGTGATTCAGCTAACCCGTTCATTAGAAGTTTATGGACTTCCCGTTGAAATATTTGTTTAAAAATTTGGAATAGGGGATTGCTCAAAAGTTCTATTTAATTAAAATATTTTAGCTCTTCTAGCACTTCCGGTTACACCGGAAGTGGCTACCAACTTTCTTATTTTAAATAGAATGATATATTTTTTTGTATATTTGGATTCTACGCTAAAATCTGAGTTACTTTTATGTAGCACAACCTATATGAAAAATCAATAGTTTTTGAGATATTCTCATTTTTTGAGAAAAATTGGTTTTGTAGTATTGTTTTCAAACGCTTGTCAATGATTGAAAAAGAAAGTTATAGTAACAAAATTTGGGCTATACTTAGGAGGACTGTTAAGTTTTTAAATGATGTGTAATTTGACATCTCATTATTTACAGGGTGTTCAAAATGTTTGGCTAAATCTGACTAACTTCAACTGCCCAAAAGTCAATTTTTTAAATGGAACACCCTGTATCTTGTTGCTCTATGTGATGGAGAATTAAGTGGTCTTTCAATCTTCATAAGAGTTCCCTATACCTATCTGTTACCATTTTCCTGCTATCGATGTATTTACATTCGACACACAATATTTCTCTATTTTATTAAATAATTTCTGACTAGTGGCCTGTGGAAATTAAAACAATGTGCCTTATTTATCAAACTTGTAAACGTCGACGTGACACATTATACACGATATGGAAATCCACCAAGAATATTCGAATGAAGACATACTAAATTTATTTTTATTCATGGAGAATGTTACAAGATTATTGAAAGAACTTGCCGTTTGCTTAACGAGAGATATCTACATTTATGGCCTCTAAATAAAATTACATTGCAAAAAATAGAAGCAAATTAATTTAATTATTAATTTAGCAACTGTTCGATATGCCGTCCGTGGTTTTCTAAGCACAATAAAACTCTTCTGTTAACTTCAGCTATTGTGGATTTTTGAACCATTTGCACATCTACTTCAGCGAAGGCAGTTTGAACCCGATGTAATAAGTCATCTCTGTTATGAACTGGCCTTGAATAAACTTTAGTCTTAACATAGCCCCATACAAAAATTCCAGGGGTGTTAGGTCAGGTGATCTGGGAGGCCATAGAGATGGACCATTGCATCCAAACAAACGATCTTTAAACATATGGGATAATTCTGGATAAACCTCATGGGTTGAATGGGCTGGAGCACCATCCATTTGGTACCAACATGAATTTAGAAGATTTAGGGGTAAATTTTCCAAAAAATTTGAAACCACTCCTCTAAGCATTTCTAAATATTTGCGAGAATTTAAATTTTTGTCATATACTTCAAAACAAACACTATTATCCATAATTAAACAAAAAACATTAAAACTAAATGTGTCGCGCACTATCCGAGGATTTTGTTCTGCCCAATAATGCCAATTTTTCTTATTAATGATTCCTTCTCTACTAAATTTTGACTCATTGGTCCAAATAATTTTTTTCAAATAATTTGGGTTTTCCTGCGTTTTCAATAAAATGCTTTTACAAAATGCTACACGACGTATTTTGTCACCTGGGCGGAAAGCTTGTAGTTTTATAATAGAAAAATCATGCATTTTACGTTGTGCCAAAATTCTCTGTATCGACGAGTAGGACAGTTCCATATCTTCAGACGCAGCTCTGATCGATGCATGTGGATTTGCATTAAATATGCCAATACATTTATTTCGTTGTCTTCATCACTGGTGACTACCTTGGGGCGTGTTCTAGTACATTAAATTCCAAACTGTTTAAAATTTGCTTCTATTCTCTTAAACGTAGTTTTATTTAGAGGTCGTAAGTGTGGATATCTCTCGTTAAACAAACGGCAAGTTCTTTCAATAATCTTGTAACATTCTCCATGAATAAAAAATAAATTTAGTATGTCTTCATTCGAATATTCTTGGTGGATTTCCATATAGTGTATAATGTGTCACGTCGACGTTTACAAGTTTGATAAATAAGGCACATTGTTTTAATTTCCACAGGCCACTAGTCAGAAATTATTTAATAAAATAGAGAAATATTGTGTGTCGAATGTAAATACATCGATAGCAGGAAAATGGTAACAGATAGGTATAGGAAACTCTTATGAAGATTGAAAGACCACTTAATTCTCCATCACATAGAGCAATAATATACAGGGTGTTTCATTTAAAAAAATTGACTTTTGGGCAGTTGAAGTTAATCAGATTTAGCCAAACATTTTGAACACCCTGTAAATAATAAGATGTCAAATTACACATCACTTAAAAACTTAACAGTCCTCCTAAGTATAGCACAAATTTTGTTACTATAACTTTCTTTTTCAATCATTGACAAGCGTTTGAAAACAATACTACAAAACCGATTTTTCTCAAAAAAATGAGAATATCTCAAAAACTATTGATTTTTCATATAAGTTGTGCTACATGACAGTAACTCAGATTTTAGCGTAGAATCCAAATATAAAAAAAAATATACCATTCCATTTAAAATAAGAAAGTTGGTAACCACTTCCGGTGTAACCGGAAGTGTCAGAAGAGCTGAAATATTTTAATTAAATAGAACTTTTTGAGCAATCTCCTATTCCAAATTTTTAAACAAATATTTCAACGGGAAGTCCATAAACTTCTAATGAACGGGTTAGCTGAATCACCCGGTATAACTATATAACATCCTACTATAAATTCCAACACATCCCAACAAAACTCGTATTGCTTTATTTTGTAAAATTTGTAGTTTTTGTTTACTGAACATTGAAAATGAAAAAAGTAGTGATACACAGTAAGTGAAATGTGGATATATAATACTAAAATAAACAACTCTTCTACACAAGTATGATAATTTGTTACAAATTCTTGAAGAATACCCAATCTTTATTCTAATTTCTTACATACGAAATCTATCTGGAGGTTAAAGTTTAACTGAGGATCAAACACTACTCCTAAATACTTCACCTTCGTCACAAAATTGAAATGATTATTATCGATAGTAACTTTAAAATACATATTCATAAACTGTTCACAATTTATTTTTGACCCTAATACCATAGAATTTGTTTTTTTTTTCATTTAGTTTTAGTTTATTACGTTGAGCCAGTTGTTTAATATTTCTAATTCGTTGTTCATTTCCTGCTACTGAAATAAGAGTATCGTCTGCAAACAAATTTACAAAGGAGTTTTTAAGTAAAATCATTGGTCATTTGCATACAAAATAAATAACCCAGTATACTACCTTGGGGAACACCATATTTAATCTTAATTTTGTTTGAATACCTTTTAGTAATTTTTTTCGTTGATATCTTTTCTCTAGATAATTTGTAATCCACGGCTTTGTTAATACCGTATATTTCACATTTCCCTAGTAGTTTTTGGCGATCGACTGTTTCAAAGTCACGTTCAAGATCTACAATACACTTAAAATAATATTTCTTTTTCCAATTTTTTTTTCCATTTGGTGCACACTAACTGACAAGAAGTTTCACACGAATGCTTCTCTCTGAAACCAGATTGTCTCGTAAATAAAATTTCACTAGTTTTTAAATAATTATTGAGTTCCTTGTCACCACTATTTCCAGTATCTTGTCTACTACAGGCAAAAGGTTGATCGGGCGAAGATTTTCAGGCCGTGTTGGATGCGGAATTTTAGGAACAGGAATCACTATGCTGCACTTAAACATTGTTGGTACACTCTCCCTGTTTGTAATGATGTGTTCACAATATTTAATAATGGGTACCCAATCACATCAAATAGCTCCTGTATTACCTTCACTGTTATTACATCGTCTCCCGTTGCTTTACTTGTCGTATTAAAATAATGATTTGCAACCTATTAATACTTATTTTCGGTAAATATTGTGTTAAAACTATTATGCACTAAAAGTATTTCGTATTTAGGTAGGTCAACTGTAGGTTGAGAAATATTTGAGCAATTTTCATTAACACTGGTGACAAAAAAGTCGTTTAATTTGTCTTCTAAACTTTTATTATTTGATTCTAATTCTATAGATGAGTAGTCCATTTTTGTCTGTTTTTTACTTATTAGTTCTTTTAGAGTAGTTCACATTTTTTACTATCGTTTTGACATCCATTTATTGAATTTTCGTAATATTGTTTTTCTTTCATACCCAGCATGTTCCTTCATTTTTTTTTGTTTATAATTGACAAAATCATCTTCATTGTCTGTATACCGAAAAATTTTGTAATTCTTGTCTCTTTCCTTCTGTACTGTTAATACTTGTGCATCTACCCTCTACCCATTTTTTTCTAAATCTAGTTATATAGTTTTCAATTGATGCTATTTTTTTTATTGACGACTCAATATTAACAATGGATCTCTGATATAATAAATAAATAAATTAAAGAATATTTCCATTTTTGGTTCAAAAGATCTAATCTAATTTCCTGCATTTTCTCTACAGACAAATTATTTCTTTTATGAATAATTCGATTTTTGTTCTTGTTCTTCACAGGGAGTTCTGTTCCAATAATTTCATGGTCAGTTATCATCGGGAAATTTCTTTTCACTTCCATCAGGTGCCCAATATTTGTAATAATTAAATCAAGTAAAGTCCTAGATGGCAGTATGAACAATATTAATGAATTTGCTTGTATAGTAATTTTTGTTAATTAAATTGAAAT
The DNA here is from genome assembly GCA_030710515.1 of Abscondita cerata. Lineage (NCBI taxonomy): Eukaryota > Metazoa > Arthropoda > Insecta > Coleoptera > Lampyridae > Abscondita > Abscondita cerata. Next base: position 70,114 of record JALBCR010000303.1, read on the forward strand.
TGCAATCTCCCAATACTATGGTGTTATACTTTGTGACATTATCAGATTCGAATGTATCTTCCAGGATGTTTAAAAATTTAGAACTACTACCATTTGATGATCTGTAAATACCTACAATAACATCTCCTTTTTAACATAAATTTTAAAAAATGTAATCTAATATTCCATGCTTTCACTATACAATTTGATTTCTTGGCATTTTGTGTTCTTTTTTATATAAATAATTACACCTCCAGTGTGTCTGCTATTTGAATAATTTACAATACTGTTGTAATCCCTAATCGTATACTCTTTTTCGTGTAAATCTTCAATGTCATGTGTCTACCCTACTACTGCCCCAATCGGTTTTACTTAACTAAATAATTGTTTAAGTTCGATAAAGTTTGTTGTTAATCCATGTATGTTTATAACAAGGAGTAGGCTGGATGTAGATGGATTTAATTACTATGCTTCATATATCTTACTGTTTCCTTATTTATACGAATTTGACGCAAGTAATTGGAACATTTTACGTCAAAAACAAGATGATCATTTTTAATATCTTTTATTTTAAGATTTTTACAAGTACCTAAATTTGCAATTTGTACACATTCATTCTTTTCACTTGTACAATCTTCTTCTTGTGATTTTCAGTACAGAACGGATATGTTACTTTAGCTTGACATTTTTCTGCTCGATGACCGTTTTCTAGCATTCCGAACTTAATGATCAGATAATTTTTTTCTTTTTTATTTATTGATGTACGACTAAACGGTTTAACATATAAGCGCTTTACGCCCACGACACAACCGAAGGCTCTTCTATTTTACGATACACGGATACACCACATACGCTAAGAAAAATCTTGATTTTATAGTCTTGATGATAGCTTCCATTTTGATTATTCCGGTACCTGGCCAAATTCCTCTGCTTTGAAATATTCTTACATTTTTCTTTTGTTCAAAATTGGTTATCTATGCATAAGATAATTAAAAGTTCCAGTAAAATATTTGAAATAGTTTTGTACTCAAGAATTCATTCCTTATTGAAGAACCATCAGAATTGTTTTTTGCAACATCGTTTAACTAATCTAACATGTTTTAGCAAGCATATTTTCAAAACATTAGAAGTAGATGTTGTGGATTCAGCAAGGTTTTTTGACCTATTTCATGTGATTACGTATATATTAGTCAAACTCCAACACTCCAATAGTTGTGATTTGAAAAATTTTTAATCTTAGTGCTTCATATTATATTAACCGTTTTCAAAAAACTTAATTTTTACTTAGGGCCAATATTACACCACTGGATTTTTTATGGGTAGGTATATTCCTCAGAAATGAAATTTATTATAAGACTTTCCAAAACATAATTGAATTAAAGAATATTAAATTTATTTTACCATACCGTCTGAAATAAACCCAGAAAAGTTCCCTCATTTGACCATCTCCTGTAGAGGGCACTAATCAGCTGTATGCATAGAATTTGTTCTGTTGAACAAAATAATAGTATATTATGTAACAAAGGACTAAAGTGCTTCATTGATCCTGGCAGCAAAGTTAATTCGTCTGAGCTAAGCAAGTGCGAATTATCGCCCGTGGGATTAAAGCACACATTGTTTTATTCACTTCACTCCAGTTCTGGCTAGGTATAATCAAGAACTTCGAAAAAAATGAAATTGATACAAAAAATGAATTAAGTTAAATACATTATAAATTTAAAACGTCTTCCGCGATTGCACCATTTCAACACGGTCCAATCCCGGAAGACGTTTTTGTTTTAACAATGATTTCGGCCTTAGAAGCCTCAATTCTTAGAATATAATTTTAGTTTTACAGTTGTTTAATAAAACACATTTTTTAAAACCGCAGTTAATAGAAAAAAATTTTATATAATAACTTCGTATGTTGCTAAGCATGTTCATTTACCTTTAAATTCCTTTGGGGTTTAAAACTATTTTAATTCCCTTGAAATTTAAAATGGTACTCTAAGCTTCGAAAAGAGGAAATGAAATTGATGCTTTAGTCCCTGGACTGCATTAACTACATTATTATTATTATGCCCCCTGTTTTTTGGTAATTATTTTCATGGAGATCTTCAGATACTTCCTCAGTAGCTTTGGAAATACATTTAAATATATAATATTTAAAAAAAACCTAAATATTTAAAAAGACACTTTGTAAGAAGCGCAAGTATAAACTCTACTATGTGATAAACGAAACAATGTAGTTGATTCGCCTATTTATCCTTCACAGTTCGAGATTAAGCATTTAAACGTTCAATCGGTATTCAATAAAATCTTGGAATTAGATGCTATTTTGAAATTAAACAAAAATATGAATGTATTGTGTTTGTCTGAACATCGGTTAAAAGACAATGTTGCTAATGTTATTAGTGTTTATGACTTTAAACTGGTGTCTCATTTTTCAAGACAAGTTCATTTACATGGTGGTGTTATGATTCTAAGCAGTAATTGAATTGAATGCAATCCTGTTGTTGTTACTAAAGGACTTTCAAAAGAAATTAATTGTGAAATTTCAGGTATCTTAATTAAAAAATGTAATATTATTATTCTCACAGTTTACAGATCTCCTGCTGGTAATTTTAACGTATTTGTTGACACTCTTATCACATTGTTGTCGAAACTAAATATTTATGGAAATATTGTTATATTATGTGGTGATTTTAATGTTAAATTTGGCTCTAAGGATAATCAAGCTATTTATCTTGTTGATCTGTTATATACATACAGGGTGTGGCGCGAAGAGTTTTGATTAAAAGTAATGGCGGATAGAGTTATGTTAAAAATCTGAAATTACGAAGCTATAGGTTTTCGATGACGCCGAGTTCAAATATAATATTGTCCTTAATGTGGCACTTCCGGTTATACCGGAAGTAGACGTCAACTTTGTTATTTTAAATAGAACCTAGTATTTTTATTTTATTTTCGGATTCTACATGAAATTTTAGATTAAATTTGTGAACAATGTCCTATACCAAAAATGAAGTATTTTCGAGATATTTCGATTTTTTTAAAATTTTGAAAAAATCCTAGTCTACATTGAATACCGATATCTCCATTAATTACGAAGCTAGTGACGTGAAATTGTAACTAATAAATAACAAGCGCTTGCCCGTTAACTCCATGTGTCCAACTCATTGATATTTCATACAGAGTGTTTAAAACTTAGCTGCCACCGTGGCCAATTTAAATCATTTATAAGCTGCTTACTTTAAATAGAACACCCTGTATTTTATTACATTTTCGCTGTATTTTTTAAGCCAATTCGTTTGGTATTAGTATTCCCTATACCTAAATCCAACCAGTTTTGAGATATTTCATTATCTTTGTTAAAACATAACAACACTTGATTATTTCAACATTAGTAAAGGGTAGGCCATGGCTGTCAAAGATTTGATAGTTAGAACGTTAATGTTTATGTTGTTTTGACAGTTTTCTTTACCAGTTTGTACTTCATAGTAAGTAATAGCAAATGTAAGGTTTACTAATGATGATTTCCTAAATCTTATTATTATTTACGGCGAGTGTAATAGAATTGTTGAAAGGACTTGTCGTGTTTTTGCAGAAAGATATCCAAATCGACCAAATGCAACTGGTGATATTATAAGAAGATTGCTTAAAAACTGCCGTCAGTTTGGTCAATTTAAGACACAAATTAATAAAAATAAACCACTAGTGGACAATGACATAAACGAAATTAATGTTTTGGGTTATTTTACGGCCTCTATTAGAGATTGTGAAAAGATCTTACTTTGTCGACGAGAACAATTCATCGCATTTTAAAAAAACACAAATGGAAACCATTTTCGTATCATTTGGTGAGCACTTAAAATTAGATGATCCTCCTCGAAGGGTGCAATTCTGTGAATGGTTTTTAATGAAGACCCAAGAGGATGAAAACTTCATAAAAAAGTTATATGGTGTGATGAAGCAAAGTTTAGCAAAAATGGATTATTTAATCGACATAATTCCCATTTTTGGTCTAATGAAAATCCACATGTTATTAAAGAACGTTATTTCCAAGAGAGTTGGAGTTTTAATGTTTTTGTGCAATAAAAGACGATAAAATTTTAGCAATAAAATTTTATGATGAAAATTTAAACAGTGAAAGATATTGCGACATTTTAGAAGAAGTCATACGACCCGCGTTACATACTTTAAGAAATGGAGAGGCGACTTCAGCTTGGTATCAGCAAGATGGAGCACCTCCTCATAACTTTGGGCGTGTTGCTGACCATCTTTACGACATGTTTGATGATAGATGGATTGCCAATCAAGGTCCGTTTCGTTGGCCAGCTCGCTTTCCTGATTTCTCTTCTCTAGATTTTGGTATTTGGGGTTACATTAAAAATCAGGTATTTTTCAAACCTGTTACGACAAAGGAAGATATGATGCAAAGAGTCTTACTTGCTTTTAATTCTCTAACACCCGACCATATTTCCAGAATTACAAGACGTAGCTTAATGAAAAGGATTCAGAAATGTTTAGAAGTAGATGGAGCTAATTTTGAACACTTATTATAAAACTTTATTTGTTTAATATTACATTTAGTTATTTTTGTTTGTAAGTTATCTAATTAAATTAATACAAAATACCTAGTCAACGTTTTTAATGATATCCATAATTAATAATCCGTTCAGGCTATTGGTTACTTTTCAGAATTAATAACTTATGAAAAAATATCAAAATTAAAATTAAAAATTAAATAATGGAAATCATGGCCTACCCTTTACTAATGTTGAAATAATTAAGTGTTGTTATGTTTTAACAAAGATAATGAAATATCTCAAAACTGGTTGGATTTAGGTATAGGGAATACTGATACCAAACGAATTGGCTTAAAAAATACAGCGAAAAATGTAATAAAATACAGGGTGTTCTATTTAAAGTAAGCAACTTATAAATGTTTTAAACTGGCCACGGTGGCAGCTAAGTTTTAAACACTCTGTATGAAATATCAATGAGTTGGACACATGGAGTTAACGGGCAAGCGCTTGTTGTTTATTAGTTACAATTTCACGTCACTAGTTTTGTTATTAATGGAGATATCGGTATTCAATGTAGACTAGGATTTTTTCAAAATTTTTAAAAAAATCGAAATATCTCGAAAATACTTCATTTTTGGTATAGGACATTGTTCACAAATTTAATCTAAAATTTCATGTAGAATCCAAAAATAAAATAAAAAATACTAGGTTCCATTTAAAAGAACAAAGTTGACGTCTACTTCCGGTATAACCGGAAGTGCCACATTAAGGACAATATTATATTTGAACTCGGCGTCATCGAAAACCTATAGTTTCGTAATTTCAGATTTTTAACATAACTCTATCCGCCATTACTTTTAATCAAAACTCTTCGCGCCACACCCTGTATACATAGTTATGGTTTCTATCCCACAATATTTGATAACACGAGATTCAATAATTGCATCGACAATATTTTCGTTAATTTCAACAAAGGTTTCAATTTTAAGGCACGTGTTTTTGACACAGGAATATCAGACCATTTCGCTCAAGTTATTCGTTTTTCCACTTACACTTCTAAACCTAATAATAATATTTCTAAACTCTATAGGCCCATAACAAATTTGGGTAAATTTACTATGTACGATATGCTTGAAAGTTATGATTGGTCGTTCATAGGTGATAATCTTTTGTCAGCGGAAGATAAATTTACAAGCTTTTAAATATTTTTATTAATTGCTTTCATTCTAGTTTTCCTATTAAAGTGCAAAAGCAGCCAACACGATGTAGAACTGCTAATATTTGGTTTAACAGTCGCTTAAAAATATGCATGATGTCTTATTAGTTCTGAATGGACACTACAGACGGTTTAAAGATGATAATACTCGTGAGCTTGTAAGTAAATATCGTAAGTTGAATTACAAAAAGCTAGAATTGCTGCCAATGATGTTTTCATTAAATCGTCAGTCTCTAAATCAAGAGCTATATGGCAAGTCATTAAACAACGTAACACTGATACTTATCAGAATACACAAAATATTAACCCTAATTAGTTTAACAATTTTTTTGTTGAAATTGCGGATAAGATCAGTGCAGCTCTTCCTGTTCAGAAAAACGATCCGATTACTTACTTTCATAATTACAATATAAACAAATATCTGTCTTTTGCTTTTCGTGAAGTATCATATAATGAGGTACATGATATTATAAAAGCAATTAATAACAGCGGTTGTAAAGATCATTTTGGTATAACTGCTAATGTTGTAAAAACTGTGTTAAATGTCATTGTTGTTCCCTTAACAAAAATTATTAATGCCTGTATACAAGAATCAACATTCCCTAATGAATTGAAGGTATCTAAGGTCATCCCTTTGTATAAGAAGGGTGATAAGGACGAGATTTCAAATTACAGACCACTGTCCATTACAACAGTATTTTCAAAAAATTTTGAGAGTTTTAAAAGATCAAATTATGCACTACTTTGAAGAGAATTATCTATTTTCTGGTAGCCAATTCGGTTTCCGTCAAAATAAATCTACTTCTAGTGCAATTCTGAAACTAACCAATACGGTTTTGGAATATTTCAAGGCCAATAAAATGTGTATTGCTAATTTTTTGGACTTTACAAAAACATTCGGTTCCGTAAGTCATTCTATCCTTCTACGTAAATTCTCCAAATATAATTTTGAACTATTAAAATCTTATTTAAATAATCGATCTCAATATGTATACTTCAATAATTGTAAATCTGATTTTAAACAAATTTCTACCGGTGTACCACAGGGTCGGTACTTGGTCCTATGCTCTTCTTGGTGTATTTCAATGACATTTCCACTTTAAGTAATCATAATGAGATGATTCTTTACGCTGATAATACCACTTTATTATATAAATGTAATAATCTAATTGATTACTCCTGTAATTTACTCAAAAATTTTTAAGATTGGCTGATTGACAATAGATTATATGTTAATTTTGAAAAACACAAAAGTGTATTTTTTACTTTAAAACGAATAGACGAAGTCTGTAATCCTAATAAAATTAATTTCCTAGGTGTGTGTATTGACCCCAAATTAAATTGGTCTGAGCAATGTTGTCAGGTTGCTTCTAATTTAGCGAAAGTATGTTATGTGTTAAGATCATTAAAGTCTATCGTCTCCAAAGCGGTATTAATTAACGCTTATTACGGTTACTTTCATTCAATCATGAGCTATGCTATCACTTCTTGGGGTCATTCTTTTAATGTTAAACGGATTTTTGCAATTCAAAGACGTGCAATTAGAATCATGAGTAATTTGGGGTATAGAACTTGCTGTAGACACAAGTTTACCGAAATTGGAATGTTAAGCCTGCCAAGTGTTTACATTTTAAATTCCATCCTTCATATTAAAGATAATATTTTAAACTACCAGTCACCAACTGATTTTCATGACTATGATACTAGATTTAGTAAGAACATTAATTTAAATAAACTACGTCTTACTACATCACAAAATTGTAGTAATTATTTGGGGATAAAGTTTTATATTAAATTGCCAATAAATAAATGTTGCCTACTAATAAATTGAAGGGTGTTCTTACTAAATTTCTAAAATGTAATGCTTTTTACTCTACTGATGAATTTTTACTCGCTGACATACAGCTTTAATAACTGTTATTAATATTTTTCTGTAAGTTGTATTGTTTACATTATTGTGATATTTTCTTATAACAGATTTTCGCAAAATTAATGTGATATTTATATATATGTGTATGCGTATGGACAAATCTAAAATAGTTTTTAACTATGATGGACGACGTATAAATAAATAAATAAATATGTTGATTATAGAAAACGCTTTGTTTATCCTTTAATTTATTTAAAATACGTATAATTTGTAAACTTTAAGAATGATTTAAAAAAAAGTATTAATTGCTTTAAGAGTGAATTAAAATAAACGTCATGTTATATTACAAGAAAATTTTTAATGAAGTTTTAATAAATGACTTAAATCTGTCCCTATTTCCAGTTCCTCTGGTTCTTTTCCACTGCAAATTAAAAATTATTTAAAAGATATGATTCATACTCATGATTACTTACGGAACAAACAATCTGCTTTTTGTTAGCCCCTTTAAAATCATCGAATCCCCATCAATATATAAACTGCATCCCTCTCTAAGTCCAACAACAATCCCTGATTCAGAAAATTGCTGATATTGTAAAATGCGTTCCTCTCTTGTCTCCCCTTTATGTTTTGATGCCGGATCATGATCAAGATAATGTGGATTTATATTAAAAGGCACCAACCTTAAACCATCGAAGGTTGGAGGGTAGACAATGGGCATATCGTTAGTTGTGCAAATGGATTTTGTAGCTACGTTTGTACCTTATTAAAAAAAAGTACGTGAGTGTTACAGAGATATATAGATTCAATTGTGTATTCTTACCAGCACTACTACCTAAATATGGTATTCCATCATTTAGTACCCTGTGCCGTATTAGCTCAACCAATCCCTGATCATACAGCGACTTTAATAACACAAAGGTGTTGCCACCACCTACGAAAATTGCTTCAGCATTCTCCACCATGCTCTTGGGATCATTTTTATGAATCCCTTGTACTTCATAACCCCAGTTAGACAATACAGAACTTACTGTAGATAAATATTTATCGTGATCCTTCAAAGCATACGGTATAAATAAGACGTTGGAAACGTTATTCCTAATAACAATGCATTACATTGTTAATTGTTACAAAGTAATACGTACTTTCGAAGCAAATTGTTAATATCATTTTTCGCATATTCTAAGTACTCGTATCCGTGTACTTTCGATGAAGACAACAATAGAATATTTCTCGAAGACATGGAACGTACGTGGACGAGTCTAAACAGCAGTGTCGAGATTATGTTATGAACCTGTGTACAATTTTATCTTATCAGTAAACCTAACAAGTACGACTTGAGGAGGAAGTGGTTATAGTAACAAGGAATCTGCGTTCAAGGTTAATACCATTAAAAATAGGTTTTATTTAATGTAATCTTATACCAGGAAAGAGGAATGTAATCCTTAATATTTTATTACTTGTACGATCCATCTGTCAAAAAAAAATTATTCATTGGACATATTTCCAGGTTGCGTATAACTATAATTCTATCATATCATCACTTAGTTTACACCTCACATCCACAAGCTTTATTTTAAGTTATATCAATTTTTTTTGTATTTTGTGGAATTATACATAATACCTGCATATGTATTACATAATTATTTTGAGTAATTTAGTTTAAAAAAATTATTTCATACAAGGTAGGATTTGAATTAACACATCCTGGTTTTGAAATAACCTAACTTTTCAACGTTTTACTTTTCAAAGTTAAATGGATTAAAAACATAACAAATGGGTGAATACTAACTAATCTTTATACATTTTTGAGAAAGTAATCGTTTTGTGATGCAGTTATGAGTGCTCGAAAACTAATAGAATCCCTAGAAATCATATTTGTAAGTTATTAGTTATTATCCACTAATACATTCAAATCTTAATTTTTACAGACGGACGATGATTTACCCTATGAAGAAGAGAGATACTTCGCAATCCGTATTCGGTGAAACACTGGTTACGTTACATCGATTATAAAAAAAATGCTCCAAAACATGGTGTCAACATTGTGTACGAAAGGGCCCTTAAGGAGTTGCCAGGCTCTTACAAATTATGGTACAATTACTTAAAAACGCGTAGGCAGCAAGTTAAAGGTCGTTGTATTTCTGATCCGATTTATGATGAGGTGAATAACGCTTTCGAACGCTCTTTAATTTTTATGCACAAGATGCCTAGAATCTGGATGGATTATTGCACTTTCTTAACTAATCAATGTAAAGTTACGAGAACTCGAAACGTTTTTGATAGAGCACTACGTGCATTACCAATAACTCAACATCATCGCATATGGCCGTTATATTTAGCATTCGTGAAGAAGCACAACATTCCAGAAACGGCGATGAGAGTATTTCGAAGATATCTTAAACTTTGTCCCGAAAATGCTGAGGAGTTTATGGAATATTTAACTGAAGTACATCGATTAGATGATGCAGCTGTTGTACTAGCAAAGATTGTAAATGATGAAAATTTTGTTTCACAGCATGGGAAATCAAATCACCAATTGTGGAACGAATTGTGTGAACTTATTTCAAGAATCCTGATAAAGTACACTCTTTGAATGCTGATGCTATCATTCGTGGAGGTTTGCGCCGTTATACAGATCAGTTAGGCCACTTATGGAATTGTTTAGCAGATTATTACGTAAGAAGTGGGCTGTTTGATCGAGCTAGAGATATCTATGAAGAGGCAATACAAACTGTAACCACGGTGAGGGATTTTACTCAAGTCTTTGATGCTTATGCACAATTTGAAGAGCTCAGTTTGGGTAAGCGAATGGAGGAGGTGTCAAAACTGCCTAATCCTAATGAAGATGATGACATTGAACTGGAATTGAGATTGGCTCGTTTTGAACATTTAATGGAAAGGCGCTTGCTGCTTCTCAATTCCGTGCTGCTCAGGCAAAATCCGCATAATGTTCCTGAATGGCACAAACGAGTTATGTTGTATGAGGGGAAACCACACGAAATCATTAACACCTACACAGAAGCTGTTCAAACTGTCGATCCAAAGTTAGCTGTAGGGAAACTGCACACACTATGGTCTGCGTTTGCCGAGTTTTACGAAAAGAATGGTCAAGTAGAAGATGCCAGATTGATCTTCAAGAAAGCGACCGAAGTCCCTTACGTGAAAGTCGACGATCTAGCAACCGTTTGGTGTAAGTGGGCTGAAATGGAGTTAAGAAGCGAGAACTACGAAGCCGCCTTGAAATTAATGCACACCGCCACCGTATTACCATCGCGAAAAGTTTCTTACCACGACGACACAGAGACGGTTCAAGCGCGACTCTATAAATCTTTAAAACTCTGGTCAATGTACGCCGATTTGGAAGAAAGCTTTGGTACTTTTAAGTCTTGCAAATCGGTATACGATCGGATAATTGATTTGAAAATTGCTACTCCACAAATCATTATTAATTACGGATTATTTTTAGAAGAACACAATTACTTTGAGGAAGCGTTTCGAGCATATGAAAAAGGGATTTCGTTATTTAAATGGCCAAATGTTTACGATATATGGAACACCTATTTAACGAAGTTTCTTAAGCGATATGCCGGTACGAAGCTTGAAAGGGCCCGGGATTTATTCGAACAATGTTTAGAAAACTGTCCCGCGAAGTATGCGAAGTCTTTGTATTTGTTATACGCCAAATTGGAAGAAGAACACGGAATGGCGCGTCATGCGATGGCTGTATACGAAAGAGCTACTACTGCTGTACCTCAAGAGGAAATGTTTGAAATATTTAACATCTACATTAAAAAGGCGGCTGAGATTTATGGTATACCTAAAACGCGACAAATTTACGAAAACGCCATTGAGGTACTGCCTGAAGATAAAACGCGCGAGATGTGTTTAAGATTTTCCGAAATGGAAACGAAATTGGGAGAAATTGATCGTGCGAGAGCAATTTATGCGCATTGCAGTCAAATTTGCGATCCTCGCGTGACTATAGAATTTTGGCAAACTTGGAAGGAGTTTGAAGTTCGTCACGGAAATGAAGATACTATGCGAGAAATGTTAAGGATTAAGAGAAGCGTACAAGCAATGTACAACACTCAAGTTAACATGATGTCGGCACAAATGCTAAGTTCTGCGGGTACGATGGCTGGAACCATAGCGGATTTGGCGCCAGGCGCTAAAGACGATATGAGAATGCTCGAAGCGAAAGCTGCAGAAATGGGGGAACTTCGAATCCAAAAGCTGGTAATATTATGTTTGTTCGAGGTGAAACTCAAGGAGATAAACAGTCCGGGGATAAAGTTGTTAATCCGGATGAAATTAATATCGACGATGGCGATGATGAGGCAGAAGAGGTTGAAGTAGATATACCTATTGAAACGCAAAATATTCCGTCAGAACTATTTGGAAGTTTAAAGAGGAAAGAAATTGAGGAAGACGAGGACGAGTAACAGGACGCTTGTAATATTTAATTGTATATCGTTTCTGGTATAATTATTTAATAAGATTAAAATGTAAGTTATTTTTAATAAATACGTGATGAATCAATGTTTATTAGTTGTTGTATTGGTAACGGAGCAAATGATGCAATTTGTATAGCAAATGTAAATGCTTATAGAAGATGCTTTAATATTATTATCCATCTGTGTATAGACAACACATCATACAGGTTCGTATCTGTTTTTGCATTCATTAAATTGTGTTGTATTTCAGTCGGAGTCACAAAATGTGTCTCGTAACGATGTATAATGTACGTCCAGGGTCAATGAAGAAGCTTATCCCCGACGCGTTTTAAACAAAAATATTTTTCAAATGAGGTGTAAATTATTGTCAAAAAAATACGCAATTTTATATTAAAAGTATTATAATGTGATTTTTTCAACTATAAAAATAATAGTAGTATTGAAAACAATTCCAAACTACTCGTGTGAAGAGTATCCCCAAAAAATTATAGCTTTCAAGACGAACTTAGTGATACACTACAATCTATTAATTACAGGGATTTTACCCGATGCTTAAATTTTTACAATGAATTCAAACCAACAGTTTAAAAATAAAGTATTTATTGAACCCGACGGCGACGTGACGTGAAGAATGGACAATGACTAGGACATTTTTTAGACTACTGTTTGCAACATGATTTTTCTGTCAATATTTACTAATTAAAATTGAAACATATAAGGTAATAGTGGCATTTATGGCCCACAACCCCTAACGCAGAAACTATCAAGTATTTATCAGCGATCTGGCCTGCCTGCATCTGTACCGACCAATAACTACGTAATCTGTCGACTTGTACCACGCTTTGATTTTAATCAATGACGAAACCGAAAAGCCAACGCATAACGCCATCTATCTCTGACTGAAGGAAACACTAACACATATAGAGAATCTACTGCTTGTATCTATGGGATGTTCTACATTCCGGGGGAGATGATGTATTTCTGCTGATACTAATTTTAAATTAGCACAAAGTTTAAAAGTAAATTAAGAATAATGAAACATTTTTCAAAAGAAACAACGAATTCAAATATTAATGTTAGTAGGATATAGTAGTCTCAAACGTACCCATAACCAGTCCATAACAAAGCAACTCATCTTTTTAGTGATTTAAATTATAAATAAACAAATTTAATTAATTAAATATTTTTGTTAAATTTCATCAATTTTGAGTAAAGTGATACATTGCTGTTATTTTTGTAGAAAAAAATAAGCTTTTTAGTGATACGTCACTCGACCTAAGTGGCCATTTTAAAAAAATTAAGATGGCGGCCGTACACTAACGCTGACGCCAAAAACAGTTGATATTTGCTCTAAAACGTGCAGAATAAAATCTCATTTATCGTTCTAGAATTTTATAACTTTTCCGTTTCAAAGATAATTTGGTGCGAAACTTTTCAGCAAGCTTTGTGTGTTTATTTACTTATTTGTTCTTGTAATAGTCCATTTTTATAATAAATTAATTATAATTAGTCTCATGTAAGAGTATGTCAAAATTATACAGTGGAATTGCCGGTGGTACGTACATAATTATTACTACGTCAAACTGTTAATAGAACCCAGTTCAATGTCTTTTGCTTCTTCGTTCATTCTCAGCGATTTTACCCGGCGGATTTAAACTGAGGTTTATAACACAACGTGCTTGACCGTCACGTTAAACTATCAAGTCTGGTTGGAATTCCAACTAGCTTTGTTTCAAGTTGTCGGGTAAACAGAAGGTCTTTGGCACATCGATACTGGAAGAACGACTGTTTTGCCAGTGGTGTAGAACATTTGGAAAGCGAATGGCGTTGAAAATGTTTGCTACTGCCAATAAATATCTCAGATAACACAAAATAATCTTATTTTATTTATTCGTATGGTACATTTTAAATATTGTATTGTGATGTAAGAGTTATGTATGGTGCCCCAGAAGATCAGTATAAACCTGTATAGTCCCATATGTTCCCCTAATGTCTATCTGTACGTCCGTTGTAAATATGAACATTAAGTGGATGTTCACTCATCATCTATTTGTCTCAACTCTGGACATCCACTAGAAATTCTCTAATGAACGTCCATAATGTGTCCATAGTAAATCGGAAACAAATGTAGGATTCAGTTCTTACCGTTGATTGAAATATTGGTAAAGATAGTCAACCGCTTGTATTTGCTTGTATCACGGATGCAATTCACATATGCATGTTGGGTTGCGTTTTTGTTTACTTTTTTCGCCTGTACTGAAGCGCTAAGTTATAATGTGTACGATTCTTGAAATAGAATAGTTCAATTTATTCCACCGTTGTAAAAATGGCGCAACATACAATCCGTAAAATTTACTTTTGTCAATACAATGTTGCAACGTTTTCAAATATTTAGTAAACGTATTAACTAGTAATTAAAAGTGACGAATTTTTCATTTATGAATAATACCATTGATGATACATATCTTGGATTTTAATGACAATGTTTTTTTTAATAATTTACTAAAATACATGCGAAGCGTTATTTGTTAAAACAGTTTGGTTTGGTCGGTGTTAGATAAATAAGAAACAATTATTTTACAAATTATGCTTGCACTTTATTTTTTAACTTGCAAATAATAATGTTGACATTTGTTTGTCATTTAATAACTTCGTTAGGAATAAAGTAGAACATACTGGGAGAAATACCACTAGAGTTCAGAAACGCAAAATTATTGGTTTTTGTATCTACTTGTTTTTACGTGTTCAGTTGAAAAGGATTTTAAATAAAATTGGTTTTCAAATTTTTCAATTCAAAAGGCAACAAGTTACCGTGTTTTTAGGGAAAGTGGGTTCCACTAGACCTTCAAATTTAAATTCACTTGGTAATAAAACCTATTCCTATTACTTCTAAAAATAAAAGTACTAGATTTTAGCTTGAGGTGTGTTGTCTCCCGACGCGGTGCGGATAATACGTGTATAATACACTATTCTTTTCTGTGACGAAATAAATGACGATTTAATATTGAAAAATCATATTACAATAGAATTAGAAAATTATTGAGGGAAATTTGGTGTTAAAAATAGTACTCACTTTTTTCCCGAGGGAAAAAATAATTTACGAAAAGTGACACTTTGTTATCTGTTAGTAGAGATAAAAAGTTAGATTTTACTCTTTGAAACTGTATCAAAATATCATGGTTTCGAATTAAAATAGTTTAATTAAAGTAAAAATAGCTCATTAATTATAAACATTGTTTCAAAATTACAATTCCAACTGATCTAAAATAATAGTAATAATTTACAAACAATTTACACATAAATAATAACGTACCTAATACAATGCTATACATAAAACATATCCAAACATTTACACTTATTTATGCAGATAATATTCTTATTTTACGGTGTGGTTTTGTGACATCACTGTAATTATAGCTATTAGAAATATGTTTATTAGCCTCCCACTTTAAGGTTCGATATAGTTTTATTTTAACCAACTGATCGATAATTAACAGTTTATGAGTGTCGCATTCTCTGAACCATGAATTCACACTGCTGTTGAGACATTTTTTATACGGAGTTTAATTTTTTCCAATAAACCATAATCTGTTTTAAAAAGATGAAATTCTTCAGTAAAAAGTTTCAATAAAAAAACACAAATTTTGAGAATTCGGGTGATGGTCTGTGTAAGTATTTAATTCCATCAGATTTGCTGTAATCTTTATATAGAATTAATGATTCGTTCACATTGAAAACACTTGAGTCGTTAACTGTTAGCATTTCCTTACACGTATTACAATGTACTTTTTATATATGTAGTGACTTAAATAACCCGCAACATACGACACTGAACAAGATTCTAAAGAACTATTAATTACGACATTGTCTTCATTGATTTTGTTCTCCAGACAGGTTCTAGACGATCTCTTTGTTTCATTATTTTCTACACTTTCATTTGTCCCAATTTTGTTATCCTCTTCCTCATAGTTAGTGTTAAATTGTTCATCTATACCATATAGTATCTCGTCGTTATCTTTTTCACAATTCCCTTGTTCTATTGGTATTTGCAAGCGAATGTGCATGTTATGTTGTAATGCAAGCCTAAATTCGCGGGCAGACGGTTGGGCATTATAACCTCCTCTAGCACGAATCATTGAAAAAGCATTTTCTAGAGGAT
The DNA here is from genome assembly GCA_030710515.1 of Abscondita cerata. Taxonomy (NCBI): domain Eukaryota; kingdom Metazoa; phylum Arthropoda; class Insecta; order Coleoptera; family Lampyridae; genus Abscondita; species Abscondita cerata. Next base: position 86,300 of record JALBCR010000303.1, read on the forward strand.
CTTGATTTATTCGTGACGTTAAAAAGTACAAAGTTCCTTCTCCCTTTAAGTCCTCCCACAGACTTAAAATTGAATTTATAGTCCATTGGAAACCTGCGATACAGTATATATTTTTTCTTTCTACACCGTTCTCATAAAACTTGATGGAATTGAAGTATTGTACAGAACGTTTCAAAGTTTCGCATGGCATGTCTTTAAAACTGAAAGACCACGCTTGTAGGGATTCGGATCATTTACTGAAAAACTATTTAAAAAGTCAAAAATGTTGTTAATTGTTTTAAAAAAGATGCAGTATCTAACGCCGTATTACTTGTTAATTGACCCGTCATCACAGCACTGCTAATTGCTGCAGATACAGAATTGCTAAATACCTGAGCGGCGTATTTAACACGCATCTTTTGAAAATTTGATGGGTTAATATGTTTGTCCGTAATTTTTAACATGGATCTTGCTACACTGCTACACTGATCAATATAAAAAGTGTTGACAAAATCGGTCCACTGAATTTTTTATTGTTGACGACTATTTCCAGTTTGCTGTTCATGACATTGTTCCTAAGCTTTTTAGTAAATGAGGAGGATCATATGCTACATATATTTTGTTATTGTCGATTTGAATTGTTAGATTTTCTTTTGTGGCGCCTAGACAAGATAGAGCACTTCTGTTATTAGATCCTTGGTCGCAAACTAACGCTCCAGGTTTCAATAGTTTCATAAGTTCGCACATTATCAGATTTATAAACTGTCAGAACTTCTGGTGATTTCTGAGTAGGATTTCTTTCTAATCGCAAAGACTTCGATGTATCCTGTTTAGGTTCATCTGCAATCAAAGCAAATAATTGTATTTCTTGAAATTTGGGCTTTTTAAAAGAACTTTATTTATGTATTGGCAAAATTTTTAATAAAAAATGAAAGTATTTCTTGAAATTGATTTTGTAATTTGTACTTTGCGATACCAGTAGTGGTGAGAAGATTGAAGACATGAAAGTGGTTAAAAGTGTTATGTAAAAAAATTGAGTTTTGAGAACGTTAAGATACTTCTCACCACTGGGTACCTACCAGACCGCTACCAATAAGTATTAGCAAATTGTCATTGCTGAACAAAAATTATTACTTACCCGAAACAAACTTCTTAGAAACTGCAGTAATATTAAGTTTCTTCTTCGCAGCGGAAGGATCTCGAAAACTACTAGATTCAAAATGCTTCTCACAGATTAATTTATTTCGTAATAAATTAAGATCATCTAGTAGTACTAGCTTTGAATTACCACAATTCATCACCCAATTTTTGCATCTATTTAGACAATTAGTAGGAAACCGATAAAAGCTGATCGTCGGGCAATTTTTTCTCGAATTATTGCAACCGTGATATACACAGCAATGACACGCAATAGTATTACTCATTTTAATGGATAAGTTTTTAAACCAGCAATCCGATCTTCAAAATATAATGACAGTAATTAATTTATACATTTACGAATGCTGTCTACACGTTTTCAAAAATAAATCGCATATAAAGATAAACGCAGATATCCATAGTTATCCTACCAGAAATAATTTATTACTAACAGACAAACCCCAAAATTATATATATAATAAATGCTATCTTTATCATTCGATAAAGTTTTTCAATCATCTTCCTCCGGAAATTAGAAACATTGAAGATAAAAATCAATTTAAGAAAAGTCTACAAATGTATTTTTTATAGTCGCTCCTTTTACACAGTAAATGAATTTGTATGCAGATAGTTATTTCATAATTTTATTGTATTTATGTTTTTGTGTATTATATACCACTAGATGTTATTTATAGTTTTTAATGATACTACTTTTTATACTGTATGTGTCCCTAGTTTATTATATTCTTATTATTTATGTATTCGACGCTAATGGCACAGAAATATACATTACTTACTTACTTACTTACTTACATGTAAATAATAACTACCGAAATGTTTTAAAAATCAAAATCAAACTCGAACCGAAAACCTCTTAAACTGAGCACAACAGGAAGGCTAATTAATTTTCGGTTTTGTTGTTAAACTAAAAGTGGTGGGGTATTATTACTTTCGATTATTTTGTGTTCTTTTGATAGTATTTTGTAAATGTTATTACCATTGTTATTAGTAAAGCTCAGGAAATACATACTTAAAAACCAATCTTGATTGTAATATTTTCATTGTAACAAATAAACAGATTATCATTAAGCTTTGCATAGATGCTTCTTTAATGCGTTTATCATATCTTAAAATATAAGTACACCTAAAGTTGATATTGAAACAAATGTATTACGAGGAGTCTTCCGGATTATCGTTTATGAGTCACATTCCTTATCGGCTTAGTCAGAAATTCTACAATTGCATACTTTTAGCAACACCTTTAGTAAATGAGTAGGCTTGTTATAATATTGTTTAGATGCAAACAGTTGAGTACGTTAGATTGTAATATAAGAAAATTCAACATTCGTTCCAACATAAAAAGGGATAGCGTTTCTATGTTAAAAAATTTTAATTTCAATGACCAAAATTTAGAAATTTACTTGCGTAAGCCTAATAGATTTTAAAACATTTTCAACGGATAAACGATGTTAATGTAATAAATATATGAGTATGGAATTTTCAAAAGTATTTAAAGAAATTGTTTTTTTGGGAGAACGTTTTTCAACGATTTCTTTACGAAATTAATACTTTTAAATCTGCAGGTTTTTTTCATAATAATAAACTTTATTCACATGTGTATGTATACAATCTTTGTACATATATGTGTTTGTCATGATGGTATAACCATTGTTATAACCTTACGTAAGAAAGATACAAATAAATATTATTACATTGAACAATTAACAGACAATAGAAAAAAAATATATAACAAAGGACACGCATTTAATTAGTACGTCGACAAAAATCAATAAATTCTTGTATATTGTAGAACGCATGTTTTTGTTTGTTTGTCAACATTGACTCAATGCACCAATATTTCAATCAACGGCATGATGCATTGGCAACAATGTCGTGCCTTAGCATAAACTATCAGCAAAATTACAGTTTTCTATTTCACATTTATCGGCAATACTGTTCTGTAAATTCTACAATACAATTGACGTATTTTCTTAGCACAAAGCAATACTACCGACCTCTGATGTTTAGAACAAATTTCGGGGTCGCATAATCCCGTAAGGTTGACTATCTTTACCAATAATTCAATCAACGGTTCTTACTTAAACTAGACTTATGTGTAACACTGATATATCTAAAGTTTATGAGTTCATAGATAGTTTGTTAGACTAGCGCTTATACCGCTAGGCTATGCTCCCACTAATAAAATCAAATTGTTATAGAAACTTGAAAACCTATAAACGTCCAATGGATTTACTTTGCGACAGGTACAGTATACATCCATAAAAAGCCGTTCTACAAACCTCATTTTGGTCCATACATGAACAGACAGTATTTGGACCTTTAGTAGACGTTCCACAATCGTTCGTTTTTTTTATCAAAAATACACGTTTCATCAAAACATTTTTATTAACAAGTCGAAATTATAAAATAGATTAAGATTATTATCTTCCGGGTTGAGCCGTGTTCGTCCTTCCTTCAGAAGCTAACAGCATGGTTAGCGAAACGTCAAGCAGAGAACGTAGGAAGGAAGGACAAACACGGCTTAACCCGGAAGATAATAATCTTAGTGACAACAGCCGCGAAAGCTTACATTCATATAAAATAGATTATCAAACTTTACAAGAAAATCGCTGGACAGATTATTTTAAATATCCGAAAGAAATATCTGAATCAACTAGAAATGTCAAATACGAAACAAATTCGTAGTATACGTGTCAGCATTTAAAATCTTTGATAATTAGGATTCGTGTATAAATTTTATCGATAAAATTTATACACTCATATACTCATATACTCATTGGTAAATTAATTTTTACAAAAGCATAATAATGATCCATCGCAGTAAGTTTTAATTTTGACATTAAACGTTCCCGTTTTTCTTCCTGCACGGGTTTGTATAAGCATATTCTTAAAATACTAAGTTATTATTGTAAATTCTTGATATTATTGCCATTAAAATTAATGTTGGCAACACTAAAACTATGCACTTAAAACTTTCTAGTTTTATCTATAATTTTTACGTTTAACCAGTTTTAGGTCAGATAGTAAAGAAATGCTTTATAGTGACAAATGATGGGTTTTCCAACTTCCAAAAGATTTGGAATTGACACATCACAATATTTATTCTTTTTCCATTTGTGTAAGACCTTCTATGTGGAGAAAGGACGGAAGAAGATAAGTCTCCATGTAATTTATTATCTGACATTTTGACCGTTTTTTTAGTAGGGTCATCTTCAAAGTCTTGATAACTCACTTCGATCCGCTTTTTCTCCAAAAAGAAGGTCTCATACAAGTGAGAAAAAAATGTTAATTAAACAACAATTAGGAGAAATTTCAGCATTTACAAATACTTATTATTATTATGATTACATTAAAACCTACTTTATTAATTTGACATAAAATACATCATTGATAGTTGTAGTTATACCCTTCATGCGAAATATGTCTATTGAACCAATTTCTGAAACTGTAACTTTTTTTTGTTGTTTTTGTCAATTGAAATGTTGTTTGGAGAATTTAATTTACTTAAATTTGTTGTCCTATAGTCGACATTTAGCTTAATTTTTTCATTGCACGATCTCTTGTTGTTAGTTTTTATTTTTCTACAAATCATTAAGGCTACATGATTTTCTTCCTGATCTTAAGCAATTTGGTTGACTTTCCTCTTGAAACGACAATCATTTGGCTTATGACCAATTATGGCTATTAAATAGAAATCGTGTTTGTTTTCAATTCCAATTCTACTTGTTTTGTTCACATCTCTATTGAATTCTGCAGTTGTATTCCAAACTGTGTTTAATAGTTCCATGTTATTCCTTTAACAAAATCTAAGTTTAATTTTGATGGCTCTAAAGTTTTCAAGTCACTAATGAATCGTACGATTTATGTATAGTCACATTTTCATAAAATTAACAAAATTATGTTCCAATTAAATTAAATTGCATAATGCCAAGATTGCAAGCTGCTTTATCATATCTGAATAATGATGTCAAGTATAATTTCAACACTAATACATGAAGAAAATCTCAACCCATAAACTTTTGATTATTCTGTATGTCTTCTCAAATTTGTGTAGTTTTTCTAATAATTGTTGTTTAATAAACTTTATAAAAATAGTATATTATTTTATACAAAGGATTTCTTGAGGTGACCATTTTTCAGCCTGATAATAGAGAGCAAGTCATGAAAAGTAACTTTTCCTCCAAATAAAATATTCTGTTTTTCTTTAAATGTCGGTAAATTACTTCAAAAATATCTAATTTTTAATTTAATAGATTCATATAAAATTTTTTTTTTACTTTTCAAACATTGTATAATATTGGTAAGTTGTTTCTACAGTAACGTAGTTATCAAGTAAACACTGTCAACAACGATATTTGTTTAAGATTACGTTAATGCTTATGTGTTGCTATGTAACACTTTTCTTAACGCTGCCTGGTGGAAAAGAAAAAACAGATAAATAATATATAGGGTGAACGATATCACCCGTATCAGTCATTTTTTCTAAAAGGGTTAATCGTAGAAAGTTTCCTCAAAAAAAATTATCACAAAAGCCATATTAAAGAATTGAAAATATAACAAGTAAGTTGAAGACAAAGAGAAATTCTATGAGGACTTACAAAGAATTGTTGAAAACATACCGAATAAAGAAATTACAATTATTATGATGGACGGAAACGCTCAAATAGGCAAAGAGAGTTACCTGCAGGCAACATGTGGTAAATATACAATCCATAAGAACACAAATGACAATGGACACAGATTGTGTACTTTTGCAGCAAGTATAGATCTGTTCGTAACCACAACAAGATTTGAACACCCAGACGTCAAAAAGTAACATGGAAACACCCTAACCGATATACGAAAAACCAAATTGACCACATTATGATAACAAGAAAACATCTCAAACTGGTACAGGATGCACATACATAGCGCCAAGCTAATGTAGATACTGATCATCACCTAGTAATTATGACAATGCTAGAAAAAAAAGTAAACCAAGAAAATGAGGGACATAAACAAAAAAAATTGGCGGTAGAAAAATTACAGAACAATAGAATAAGAAAGGAAAAATTATCCAGGATTAGAGAAAATATGCAGGAAGAGAACATTAATATAAGATGGGAAAGAATAAGAGAAAATATGAGCTACAAGCCGGCAGCAAAGGTAAGGTGATTTAAAAATAAAAAAGGTAATCTCATACATGATGAAGAGGGTATCAAGAAGGTGTATGAAGAACATTTTAAAAAGATTGTAAACGACGCAACAATAAATGAACAAGAAGTCTTTAAACATAGACAAGAACAAGTTACAAACAAACAAGCGGATACACCAACTTTGGATGAAGTAATAAGAACACTGCAGAAGAAGAAGAATAATAAAGCAGCAAGTCAAAATATTATCCCCACTGAGCTAATAAAATACGGCGAACCATTGCTGCACGCACAAATTTACAGATTGATGAAACAATGCCGAGAGAGTGGAAAATAGGAACTATAATACCAATACCAAAGAAAGGAGAATAAGAGAATTGCGTTATTAATAACGTTATTGAGTACAATATAATAAAATCAAATTGTTATAGAAACTTGAAAACCTATAAACGTCCATTGGATTTACTTTGCTACAGGTACAGTATACATCCATAAAAAGCCGTTCTACAAACCTAATTTTGGTCCACAGATGAATAGACAGTATTTGGACCTTTAGTAGACGTTCCACAATCGTTCGTTTTTTTTATCAAAAAATACACGTTTCATCAAAACATTTTTATTAACAAGTCGAAATTATAAAATAGATTATCAAACTTTACAAGAAAATCGCTGGACAGATTATTTTAAATATCCGAAAGGAATATCTAAATCAACTAGAAATGTCAAATACGAAATAAATTCGTAATATACGTGTCAGCATTCAAAATCTTTGACAATTAAGTGATTCGTGTATAAATCTTATCGATAAAAATTCAAACTACAAATGGTGCTTTTGAAAACGGGTCATATGGATTTAGCATTGTGAACTGTTTTTTTTTCGAATTCCTGCTCGCCCTTTCAAGTGACAAAAACGCAGCTAAAATTATTGCGCTCGCTATCAGGAATCAGCTGAATTACACGGTCTTTTTAAAAATTCATCAATAAAAATTAGTAAGGGAAACTGTTGTACCTTGAATACAGTGTACCTTGAAACATTTTTCACACCAGTTACGCCATCTGGAGGCACTCGGTAGTAGTAAGGTGTTGATTATGCGTCACTCAGAATCTGTGACAAGTTACAGAGTTCGTTTTTGAAGGTATTGGTAATTAGCAGCGAATATATTTCTCGTGGACAAGAAGTAGAATATTTTGATATCAATATTTCCTTTTTATTTGTGCTTACGCAAATTAGCTTCGGTTTTTGGTATTGTGGCTGCAAATCAGTGTCTGGTGAGTAATTTAGATTTAAATTCAAGAATGAGCTAACCTAAAAATGTTGTTGGCGATTGTTTATATTATTATATTCAAGCGCCTTTTTGTACCTTGAAACACATTTACATATTGTACCATAAAACAGATGTTTCAAGGTACATTAGGTGATTTTTTTGTTGTAAATGTTACAATTACTGAAGTAGAATGGGGTTTCGTTTTAGATTCATTATGTCGAGGAGCAAGAGCCGCAAAAAAAAGACCGTCACTGGATGCGACGGTAATTGAATGAGCCATTGCAGCAATTAATGCTCCCGCCAATACTAGAATATCTATTCGCAAAGCAATAAAGTATGTAAGGTATCTTTGGCGACTTTATGGCGACATTTAGGAAGATTCAACCGACCTGGAGCAGAGCATTTCACATACTGTGTGAAATATGATGTGAATAAAATTTTCACCGAACAAGAGGAGGAATGTCTTGTGAAATTTATATATCTCAAAAGTCGCAAAAATGCAATATGGTTTATCCAAAAGAAAGGAATTCGTAAGCTGGCTTACAAGTTTGCTGTGGTGAATTAAAAAAAAGCGTCCGGCGAAATGGGATGAAGACAGAATGGCTAGAGAGGAGTGGATGAGGCTATTTATGCGATGATATTCCAATTCATTGAGTATTAAAAAACCGGAAGCAACCAGTTTGTCAAGATGTACAAACTTCAACAAGAATAATGTTGACTGCTTCTTTAATAACATAGATGTCCATAGACGGTTCGGCCTGAACGTATCTGGAACACCGATGAAACTGTGCTCACAACTGTGCAAAAACCAAGCAGAATCGTGGCGCCAAAAGGAATTAAACAAATTTGAAGTGTGACCTCAGCAGAACGTGGACAATTGGTCACATTGATTGTGGCAATAAATGGAATAGACAATCATACTCCACCGATGCTAATTTTTCCCAGGGTTCATTTTAAGATCTTCATGATTCACCTGGTACCATTGGTGAAGCTAATGCCTCAGGCTGGAGTAACGACTCACTTTTCCTTAAATTTTTGGAACATTTTAATATGCATGTTAAGCCCTCGAAAGACGAACGCGTTATTCTCTTTCTAGACAATCATGAAACACATTTGTCAGTCGAAGTTGTTGAATATGCTGCTGAAAAAGGAAAACTCTGAGCTTATTATCTCGCCTGAAGTAATTCAGCCATATCTAAAAGCGGCAGAGCGAAAGCTCAGCATTAGAGGAAGGAAGACAGGTAAGACACGGATAGTGACGGACACTCCAGAAAGAGAGGAAATAAGAAAACTAGAAGAAAATAAGCAGAGGACTCCAAGAGATAAACAGAACATAAAGAAAGCAAAGAAGAAAATATATGAAAGTAGCTCTGATTTAGATGATATGGAATGATAAAGAAAAGACAGTGATGATGATAATGAAGTGATGGCAATATCGGAGGTGGTTGCAGAAGATATTCGAGACAATGAAGAGCAAAGAGCGTTGGAAGTTGAAGAATTAAATATAGGAGATTACGAGTTAGTGAAATTTCTGCAAAAGAGAGGGACTACGAAGCATTTTGTTGGTCAAATTTCCTCTAAAGAATTTCAAATAAAATTTTACACGCGTATCGCTAAAAGCAATAAATTTATACAAAATTCCGATGAAATATTTGATGTTAGCGAAGAAGACATTGTAAGGAAGCTACCCAAGCCTGTCAGCCTTTGTGGATCAGAACGTGTGAAACGTCAGCTGTAGTTTCAAATTGACTTTAGTTATTACAATGTAAATTAATTACTCTACTTTGATGTTCCAAATAAAAGTCATTACTTACATTCTTGTTATCTTGACTATTTATTCTTTATTTGTTATTTATATTATGCTATGTAATCTCCGCTTCGAGGTACAAGATGCACCGTTTTAAGGTACACGATAGTCTTGTACCTGGAAACATTTTTTAAGAACAAAAAGTCCTTGTCTTTTGTTGAAATTGCTGTCTTGGAGTAAATTTCTTGCCTGTTTCTATAGGAGATATGGACTATTATTCAGGCACAGAGGTTAAATTTCTTACAAAGTTATTGGTGTAATTTGAAAAAAATATTTTCCAAAAACTGTTTAAAGGTACAACAATTTCCCCTACTTGTAGATGTTTATTTCCTATTTAATTTGGTTCTAATATCATTTGAAACTGTTCCTTGAGAATAAAGCTTTTATTTGCTTATTAATGACTTTCTTTTAGCCTTATTGTCAAAACGTAGGAATGTTGATTGTTTAGGCAACCCAATACTATTTTTCTTTCATTATCAAAACAACGTGAAATTCAGCTGACTCCTAATAGCAACAGCTATACGGACTAATTTTAGCTTCATTTTGATACAAAAACTTTCTAAACACCACCTTGTATATTTAAACTGAACCATAGAACACATTTTAAAAATGTAATTTACGAATTTATGTGTCGAGCAAACAAAAATACCATTATTCTGTTATTCCTACGAAACATACATTTTCTATGCTACACATTTATTTTTTGTCAACTTCTAATTGACTTCTTTTTTTTTTATTTATTACATAATAATTACAAACGTAATAATTCAACCGTTGTGTATTTAAACTTTTTTGCTTTAAAAAAATATGTATATAATAATGAAGATATAATTTTAGGTCATTCATAGTATTCATTTATGCGTATTAAGCTAAACTAAAATGTTACAATCGAAACTTTTGGTGATTTACATTTTATCAAGTTTAGTAAGTTAAAGCGTTAATCTATAATTCAATAATAATGTCATTTATTTTAGTACGATGGTAAGTTCAATTGTATAATAAAATAATAAGTGCAATCTCGATAAAGTGAACACAAAAATCCCGGCAGCCGTTCATACTAGCGAGATTGTTCACAGTAAAGGGGGTGTTTATAATAAGTTATAAAACTGTAGTTTTGAATATGTATATATTGTATTATAATTCAGAAAATAAAAACACACTTATGTGCACTCGTAAAAAAATCAGGTATAAAGAATTAGTTATTTATGTTTATAAAAAATGAAGTTATTTTTGTTTGCCGTTTTTTTTGGGTTATATTTGCTATCACAGCTTTTTCCTGGATCCTCTTCAATGCCATTAAGTCGCTAATATGGATTGTATTTTGTTTGCACCAATCCATTGCCGTATCCAATGCTTGTATTGCTACAGAATGTGCTATTTGGATGACTGCAGGTGGTTCGTTTTCCTCATTTTCACTGCCATCTGATTCCTCTAATTCTATCGTTTGTGTTTTATTTTCATCTTCATTCCACTCTTCCACATCTGCAGATTTATACTCAGCCTGTAATAAATTTCATAATTATGTTTGTATGTTTGTACGTATGTATTTTTGTGAAGTTCGTGTTATAAGTTGAGGTTTTCATAGAAACTTAACTTACAGGTGCTACTTCTTCTAAAAGTGAAATTGTATCCTTTATGACACCATCGATATCGACATGTTCAATAGATTTTTCAGTTCTCCATCTTTTTGCAAAATATTCAGCGGTACATCGTCATCCGGGTCTTCATTTGCTTTGTCAGGCTCTTCATTGTTTGCTGTGCTACTTCTAGGCATTATAATATCCCAGCATTTTTTAATAGTTTGTGGATGACAAATGAAGAACTGCATCTCTCAGTGTAATCTTTTTTAGTACTTTTGCTATTGATTCTTCATTTGCAGCGATACTACTTAGCAAGCTATTCCTGTAGTATAATTTTGTAAGTCTTAGGATGTTTTGATCCATCGGTTGTAATAATGGTGTAACATTTGCTGAAAGAAACATTACGAAAATCCTACCGTCTGAAGTTTTAAGCTCTTCAGCAGATGGATGAGGGCGCATTGTCTAAAAGTAGAACCGCTTTCTGTTGCATATTTAAGCTTCGTAAAAATGCTTTTACCTAAAATCGCACAGAGAAGTTATTAATCAACCTTGCTGTGAACGTTTTACCTCCGGGACAAAGTTGTTAAAGAACCAGTTTTTAAAAATTTCACTTGTCATCCAGGCGTTTTTGAATTTTTATATGTTAGAGGGATATTGAAATTTCTAAAACATCTTGGAGTTTTTGATTTTCCAATTATTAGTGGTTTTAGTTTATGCAATCCGGAAGCATTTGCACAGCCTAAAAAGTTATTCTTTTTTGATATTTTCATCCCCGGCGCTGTTTTTCATTAATGGAAACGTAGGTTTTATCTGGCAATAACTGCCAGTACAAACCGGTTTCGTCTGCATTATAAACTTGGTTTGAATTCAGATCATGTTCTTCAAACACTTGCATAAACTTTTCTTTGAAGGGATCAACTAATTCAGAATTGGAAGATAACTTTTCACCGGTAATTTTCAAAAATCTTACGCCATGTCTACATTTAAAGCGTTGCAGCCAACCGTCGCTAGCAGTGAAGGTAAGAATGTTTAAACTTTTGCCCAGCATTAATGCTTTTGTTTAAGCATTTCTCCTGATACTGGTAAATGATTCTCTCTTTGCCTGAGAAACCAGTTGTACAATTGTTGTTCTAATTTTGGATTCTCCGGATTTTTTAGAGTACATTTCTTAGATGGCTTTAGTGTATTATTAACCACATTAATAATTTTTTTTGTTTCTTTTAAGAGAACAAACAGTAGATTTTGCAATCCCATACTTTTTAGATAATGCGGTAACAGACATACCTTTGTCATGTTCTTCTAGCACTCTTGCCTTTTCACTCAAAGATAAGCACTTTCTTTGTACTTTCGGCATTACAAATAACAATAGGTCACCGTGTATAACTGCAATAACTTTACTGACAACGGAACCACAACAACTAAAGAAAAAATGCGCAGTGCATAATACATATTCACGTTATAACGTGCCGTTCACATTATCGGGGGTTACCGTTGTTCACATTATTCGGCGTCCAATACTATGATATTCTATGTTCACGTTAGTGAGATGTTCATGTTACCGTGTGTTCACATTATCGAGATTGCACTGTACTATTAAAAAAAAATTATTCACTCATCACTTAGATCTTGATTATGTAAACATTGATTATAAAGTTACTGGATATAAATAATAAATCATAGTACAAAAATCGTCAGGAACGCATAATCAGGTTTGTGCACGACACAATCGCTAAACAAGAGCGCAATAAATAAATCGCAAGAGCACAAAAAATGCGTGCATTGCGAATTATGTTTATCTTAAAATTACACGTGTTGTATAGGGTACGGGCAAGTTGCTAGCATTAGATTAATTAATGTAAATCAACAATATGAAGGCCTAGATGACATACTTTTATTAGGTACATATTTCAGAACACGCACACAAACATGTCAACAATTAGTTACGGTAGTGGGCGTAGAAAAAGTACATAATAGTATATTATACACCAAGGTTGTGAAGTCTGTCATTATTGCCTTAGCACCAGTAGCCCCGAGCTAAATAAGCTGCGTAGGCAATAATGGACTTCACAACCATGGTGTATATACTATTTTCCACTACTAGCCAAATTTAAGCCAAAAATAAAAAATAAACGTTTTTCTTGTAAAAATCAAGTAGCACAGGAATGCAAATAAATCAAAAAGCATTAATAGCTACATACGTTGGTAAACCAACTGCAACTGATTCACTAAACACTTGTGTGACATATTTCACCTTCATTTTCTGAAAATTGTTCGGAGTGATATGTAAATTAGTTGATTTAGGAGCCAATCGCAGCGGTTTAGATTTGTCTGACATGTAGAAATTTTTAATGTCTTTTCAAGATGCTTTTTGTTATTAAAGATTATATCGTATTTAATCAAGTTATTTTGCACCGACTTCAATAAATAGGAGACATCGTAGAAATAATAGATTTTCTTATCGTTTACGAGAAGGTTTGGTTTTTCAGGTGATACATATATTCTTTTAATTAGGCTTAGAAAATTTTACTACTGCCCTAACAGTCTAATACTATCGACTTCAATTTGTCACCTTTACATATCGTATTTGTAAAGATGTAGCACAAGGGTTGTTTAACTTTTTATATATAACTCTAACCATGATCACGTAGCAGTTTGAGCTGGCAAAAATTTAAAACCTACTTTAAAATTAACATTTTGGGGCTCGTAAAATATAATTTTAGTGAAAATTGTTTGTATTCCTCTATTTATCTCCTGCTTCTTAGTGGTTTATTTTTAAGTCCACTTCGGCTGTCACAATTTGTGCTCTGCTTTCGGGAAGTAATCGTTGGGAGATGTTAACTTCAATTGAAGTGCTTTCTTTCACGTTGCAATTTAAGAATGTTCCTCCGTAATTTTCTTTACCTAAGAGTATTTGAGCTGCAAGCTTGAGTAGTTTTGGTATAGCTAGAGATGTTAACGGGCAATTTATTGCTTCGCCAATATACCTTGCATCATTTGAATATTGGGTTTCAGAAATTGACACTTGTAATTCATTTAGGAATGGCAAGTGTTCACCACATACTCGTTAATTTTTAGAGTCGACATTTTTATGCAACAGATCGGACCTTCCAGATTCTGTTAACCATTCAAAATACCTACAACAAAATGTTTGTAATTTACTTAAAATTCTTGATGTAACTTAACTCGCCTGGTTAAATCTCCTTTGGGAAACCTGAAAAACTGATTCTACCATCATATTTAATAAATAAATAAATTCAGGTTATGTATTTGCGGTTATGGGATGGGGGCGAATTTTAAACTAATGGCATTTTTTATTCAAATAATTTTATCGTGTTAGGTAATTTTAAGCAGCAAATAAGTTAAAGATAATCACCTGGATATACAAAATTATGTTTCACTCGTTTTTGTTAAACAACTATTCTTAGATTCTCAAAAAATTGAAATTGTCCATTATTAACCTAGGTCAGCAATAGAACAAATTATTAACCACTAATAGAGAAATTCAACTTCTCAGTTGGCTAGGAGACGCAATAATTGTCCACTTCACAGCTAGTAGTAGAAAAAGAATGTTTAGAGTAGTTTATATTTACATAGATTATTCACATTTTTAGAGAATAACGCAAGAAGGAATTTGCAAGTACAGAAATCGGACACTGAGGCTGCTGCTCGTATTTGCACGGCAGGCATACTGGTAACAGTTACATCTGGTCGTAATCGTAAGATAAAATATTGTTAACACTATATATTGTTAAAATAATTTCAGCTAAAAAACATTTAGTTAAAAACGGTACGCATTACGATTGTCGGGGAAAAATAAATGGTCCTACATGTGATGGTAGTTTGGAACAATTAAAAATGGAAAACGACGAAGATTATTGTTTTGCTCATTCTTGTAGTTTAGTAAATAATAACGTTTGTTTAAGTAATAACTCTATCGCTGAATTGACAATGGTGGAGAATGGAATAATATGCAAGGCTAGAAATGAGTCTCGTGCATTAGTTATAAGTGTAGAACGATATAATGAAATGTGTGGAGAATATACAAATGTTACATGTTACCCAAACGGCAATAATAATGGTGAGGGAATGCATGAATATCAAGAAAAGTCAATGCTGATAAATCATAAATATCTATCAATGGTTACAATTTATTCAGCCAATAAAACTACAGTTTCTCCCTACACCTACTAATGCTTGATTTAATGAAAATGTCTTATAATTTGCAAATAAAATGATTCAAATATGACTAAATTATTCATAGTATTCAATTCAATTTTATTTGTTCTTATACATTTATATGCAGCAAATAATTCGGCTCATACAGTTTAACAAAATGCAATTTAAAATAAATACTTTAATTATTGCTTATTTAAAAAAGAATTTCCAAAAAATGTTAATGAACGTAAATTCACTCTTTCATATATTTATTCTTCATGTACTCCCACTTTCTCTATGTCTTCTCTCGCATATCCCTTTCCTTCAAGTGTTGTAAATTCTTTCACTACACAGTCCAACACATCCTGACCTCATCACTTCTCAAATACTTACGATTAGGTGCTGAAAAGTTCCTGGCTTTGCTACTAATCACGTAAATGAGACCCGTATAAACAATACCACAGCCTATTTAACTACAGAGTAGCGCGCATGCGCAGTAATAGATGCGTGCGTGGGAGAGTTTTCATTCCACGCAGTAACAAAGCAAAGATGGCGGCACTTACACCAATGTTTGATAAAACTGAGCAACGCGCAGTGATGAAATTCCTGTTCCTACAAGGGAAAGGAGCAAAGCAAGTGCATGAAGAGATGGTTGAAGTGTTGGGGATACTCGTAACTGTAAAATTAACTCTTTGGAAAAAAACCTAGAATTTGGAAAAACTCGTACCCAGAAGATTTTGTTAAATCAAGAGAAAGGTGACCAGATAGCAAAATTAATAGGAATAGTTCTGAAACCTAATACATGAAAAAAAAAATCATAACAAATAGGTGTGTTTCGAGTAATGATGGAAAAGAAAGGATATAACCTGCAAACACGATTCACATTTCAATTTTAATCATATCTTCGCCGATAAGGAGCCCCCCGCCCGTAATCGCCCCTACCACGAGAAAATTCTTCCATTCGCCCTTTGCGCTCTGCCATTCGTAATAGCCTTTGTTGTTGCTTAGTTGCAATCTGGAACAATTATTCAAATCTTAACTGTGGATACATGTTTAAAATCTACTCACTTCTTCGGGAGTGAGAGGCAGTCAATAAATACTGGGAATCATTTTCGTTTTTCTAAACAAATCGTCCATTAACTTTTGAGGAATTTCCTCTTTTTTTTTTTTTTCTTTTCGACTCGTAAAATCTAAAAATGAATCAATAACGAACGCAATAAAAATAACCTTTAACTTTACTATCTGGTGGCGAAGGTGTTTTTCGACGTTTGTGCCTGTCATTCTTGTCGTCTCGTTCGTCGAATTCCTTGTTTCTGTAACGAGACTTCTGCACATTTTCCTTTCCTATATCCCATTCCCGAACGTGTCTCTCACTCCTGTATCTTCGACGTTCTTTATTGGGTTTACTTTCTTCGTCAACTTTGTAGTTGTTCTTTGCAGCCTGAAAAAGTTGATATTATCTTCTATCTATAATGTGTACGTATAAATACAAAACGTTTACAAAAGATAGCGGAAACATTCATTGACGACTCGTATTTTGTCATTTTGAGACTTGTCAGAGCTTACAAAGAAATGGGCGTGTCTATGTAACCAAGTTACGATAGATTTGGCATCACTTGGTGATCTCCGTGTTCGCTACTACGTGAAACTATTTAAGTTAAAAACATGAATTCGTTTAAAATTGCTAAAAATATAATCGTTCTTTGAAAAATTTGGGAAGATAATAGCCGTTTTCCATTTGTCGTTGGAGTAACTTTCAACTGAGAAGTAAATTTAACGTTCCATTAGTGTTCACTCAACTACTCCGAGATCACTTTTCTACCTTTCCCTATCCCTTTGAGCAGCACTTTTTTCAAGCCGAGTAGATTGATGGTGGATATAAAAAAAGGATGTGAAAAGTTGGATGGGTTGGTATTTTCGGTTATGTTTGTTTGTTTAATTGTGTCTTTTATGATACAACCACAAGATACAGCCAAAAAGAGGAAGATGGGAAAAGTAATGCGGACTGTGAATGGACGTTATGAAAGTCCAGCCTGATGTTGGTTGTTCCAAACATTATTTACTCCAGAGTTATTCCTGGGTGAACTACTAAAATCACAATTCGTCAGTTAAATGGAAAAATTGCCCCGACAATATGTAGATGGCTCTACAGTTGAATTAACCCCAATTGTTTAGTTGCTGCGTGACTGTCGTTGAATTGTGTCGTAGTTGAATTGGAGTTTGTATCGAACTTGGTGTGATTTATGTGACTATAGGAATCAGAAAATAATTCGACGCCACCTGAAGATTGACTACAAACTCTTTTCACCGATATTAAATCTGTCATACGTTTGAGGCGTTTGTTAGTTTATTAAGCAAATTCTTTGTTTAATTTTATTATTTCATTTAATTATGAGAAATTCATATTTGTTTGGTGCCATAATGACACGATTTAACAATTTGCGAATATCGTAGAAAATGGTTTTAAAGTTACCGCTCGGCGTTAAGATCTTAAATTTTGTTTCATATAGGGAGTTTTTGGATATCGGAAAACAAATACACAAACGCTAAAACCGCGTGAGTCCCTATGGGCATACGTTATTGCGCATGTGCAAAATACACTCACGTGATTTTAGTGTCTGCCGTATTGTTTCTAGT
>JALBCR010000304.1:0-90551 GCA_030710515.1 Abscondita cerata
TGTTGTACTTCGTTCGGTTACGTATTGCTAAGCTGCATTATTCTATTAACCTCGTCCACCTGATCTACTTCATCTACCGTCTACGGCATCGGCTTCGTCAAAATTATTATCCGCGGAAATTTTCAGATAGGTTTATTTACGTTCGTAACTACAGATTTTATTTAAGGGGAGCATTTAAACGCCTCAGTTACTATATACGGTGAATATTATAACTAAAGCTGCAGAGTTCGTTATGTAGATGGCAGGTAAGTATCTAATTGAAAAGTAAATTTTGTATTTTACGATGCAACGACAAATTTGGTTGAACTATAATATCCCTAGAAAATTACCAACTTAAACATTGTTTGGTGAAAAGTCACTAAATTGATGATCCAAATAATTGTTTAGGTACATCTTATTTAAAATTAGTACAGTTTTATAAGTCCATATCGTATTTATAGGTTATTATTTAAACTTTATCTATCAAGCAAAGTAATTTTTATAAGATATTAATGTCGGTAGCATTAAAAAAACATGTTTTATTTAGTTCCAAATTTAGTTACAACAAGGTCTCTTCAAAGAGCGATATTTTAATTCCATGTGACTTTTAAAAATTTTAAATAGATTGCAGTAAAATACAATGATGTATATATCTAAAATTATTAAGAAATTAATCAAACAACAATTACTTTTTCTTAATAATGTACCTAAACTTGCTCATTAGTAGAGTTTTTTTCAACATGGCGGACCCCTGTAATGTCCCTTAATATAACTTGTTGCTGTGAGTTGCTGTATGTAACAACGAAATTAGCGGCCATTGGCTTCAGTTGTGTCGCTTGTCGAGTCAACATGAGTCAAATACAATCTATGCTCCGGCTTGTACGTGGCTTTACAGCGTTGCCAATGCTAGCAAGATCTTAACTTAAGAACATTTTAAGAAGTTGCAGTGCAACTGAGTTTGCAATGAGACCGTCTTATTTTAAGACCTACTTAACATAAGGCCGCTTTAAGATGTAGTGGAGAAACTGGACTTAAGTTATCTTCCAATGTTAGAAGTTTGCACCACCAGTATAAAAAAAATCGAAAATTGTTCAAAATACAAGTTTTATTCCAAAATAAAATTAATTGTCACTATCAAACAGAAAGTGCATTCATGTTTTAAATTATCTGAAAAAATGCAAGAAAAACTATATACCGTGTGTCCCGGA
Organism: Abscondita cerata; assembly: GCA_030710515.1. Classification (NCBI taxonomy): domain Eukaryota; kingdom Metazoa; phylum Arthropoda; class Insecta; order Coleoptera; family Lampyridae; genus Abscondita; species Abscondita cerata. Next base: position 1,188 of record JALBCR010000304.1, read on the forward strand.
AAATCTAAACCATTCTGTTTAACATGGGGAATTTGAAAACTTCGATTTATATGTACCCAAAGTGTTTTTAGGATATTTCCACTATCAAAACACTTAACAATGTCTCCTGAAGCATTTTGCGTAATAATTTCTAAAATTTCACCAAACATTAAAAATATTTCAAAAAATATTTAATAATATTTTCTAACGTACGAGGGTTCAAATCCCAGTCCGATTTTTTTAGGTGTATTATTATTTTAAAGAACAACTTTTAATTTCTATCGGTAAAGAGGTAAAGCTTTTTATTTTTACTTGAACTGGGAATCGATTTATTAGAATATTCACATTAGAAACATTTAGTTTGATAATATGGAGTTATTGCATATTGTAAAAACAAACACGGTAAACGCTTAAATTACAGTCTCTTCTGCTCATGCGTAATGACGTATGACGAAAAACTCAAGTAATTTTTACGTTTACCTTATAAAGAAAATAAAGCTGTTCTTTTAAATTAATAATACAATTTAAAATAAAAAAGAAAACGGCTGGATTTGGGAACCCTCGTCCGTTTGAAATATTATTAAATGTTTTTGAAATATCTTTAATATGTTTGGTAAAATTTTATAAATTATTACGGAAAACATTGTTAAGTGTTCTGATAGTGAAAATATCTTAAAAACACTTCGGGGACATATAAAATCGGACTTTCAAATTCCCGATTTTAAATAGAATGCTTCGGAAAAAGTACAAAAACTGATGTATTTTAGAAAAATATTTAGATAAAAAATATTTTTGTTAAAAGTACACTAGTTTTCGATAATTGAAAAAATAATCAAAAAAAACACTGTAGAGAATTACAATTATTTATGCCTCTGCAGAGTATTTTAAAAAACGTTATTTAAACAAAGTTTTTCAGTAAGAACTTGTTGGTTTAAACAATTTTTAATTTAATAATTAGTCAGCGTTAGCTAAGGACATGTTCTTTAATGACAAATGAAATTGAAGTAAAGTTGTAAATTTTATTGTTCGAAGTTTACGTTGAGCAATTTTTTTTTAAACATTTTTACTTGTTGAGAAAATTTATATTGCACTGAATTTAAGAGGGATACGTACTAGCGCCATCGCTAAATCGTGCACTACAAGTAAGCATTTTATAATGCGTCGAATGGTCTTAAAGTACCTGGAAAATTGGCCCAAATTTTCAAGTTATTAGCAATGTTTTGATTTAAATTGGTAGATATAACAAGGGACTTTGTCGTGGTTGTGGTAGAATTTTGATTTTGTATTTATTTCTATTAACATTATGACAATATGCTATAAAATGTACAAATTCAAACATAAAAAAAAACAAAACGTTAGCATTTTGAGAAAAAAGTGATACTACAGCGACAAAGCCATTCCAAACATCAGGTACTACTAACAATCGGAGCCTACCCACAAACATAAATCTTATTCAAATATACGCGCCCTGCAGACAAGCCAGACATAGAAATATAGAGATATAACACAGCACTGAAGAACACAGTTAAAAAAATGAAGCCTTAATAATTATGGGGGACTTCAATGCCAATTATAGACTAGGAAGGCGAAACGAAAGAGCTATAATACATTAATCCAATTCTGCTAATTCTTGTATATCACCCTATAGGGTCAGACAACAGTCAGATAATTGAAAACCTTATAATAAAACTAAAGAAAATTCAACGAGCTTCAAATAAAATAATCGATATAAAGAAATTGAAAAATGAAGAAATACATGATAAAGCCCAAACAAAAATAAATGCGAAAATGAAAGTACATCGAATACAACTGAAAGGACAAATATAGAAAACAACTGAAGACATCTTAAAAGCGCAATTTTGATATTATCCGACTACAGACTGGTAGAAAGAAAAACCAATTGGCGACCTAGACATTCTATTATTAATGGGAAAAAGGCGAAAGCACAGAAATCACAACCAACAAGACTACAAGAAAATTCAATAACAAATTAGAAATGAAATCCGCATAGCAAAAGAAGAACGATTTAAAAATGAATGTATAGAAATAGAACGCCTAGAAGAAAAACTTTAATATTCAATTACTAAAAGAAACTCCTGGGCGAAAAAAATGTTCAAACCTAGTGAGAATTAACAATGACAATAATAGAACCATCACAAATCTTAATGAAATACTCAAGTATTGTAAGAAATTCATGCATTAAAACATAGCAAAACATGAAAAGTACGGACCAGACGATACACAAATTATAAAACTTTTGACCAATTAGATACATGGTAAAATTGTTTAATGATGTGTGTATGAGACAGATCAAATAACTAACATATTGGCTTCAGTTCTCCTTCATCTCTATCCCAAAGAAGATAAATGCGGTCAATACCGCATGATTAGTCTAATAATGTGAAGAGAACATGAGCTACTACCGATTGGGATTCCGAAAGGGTTTGGTACTAGAGAAGCGCTCTTCAGCGTCACGGTACTATTGCAAAAATGCTGAGCCCTAGGAAAAACTGTATACTTGTGCTTCATCGATTACCAAAAAGCGTTTTACTGTGTCAGCCACAACGAACTAATTAAATTTCTCAAAAGCAAGAATCTAGGCAAAAACAATTTAAATATTATCAAAACACTGTATGAACTATAAACAACAGACTGCATTTGTCAGGATTGAGAATGACGCACACACGACAGGGATGCGTACTGTCACCCCGATTCTTTAACGTACACTCGGACACTATCTTTGCCCTGGACTTACAGAAGGCTCAGAGGATGGTATTAAAATAAACGAATAAAAGTCAATAATCTACGGTATGCGGACGATACAGTCATAATAGCCGACTGCCCAGAAGCACTACAAAGACTGATAGATAGGATGAAGGCAACCAGTTATCGTTAAAAATCAACATTGATAAAACAAAAGTAATGATTATAAGTAGAATAATAACCGAGATAATAGATCATATTAACCAATTCTTCCGAATTCTTCTTTCGAAAAAATTTATTTTTTTGGTTTTCAACGGAAAATATGAGAATACAATGTGTCAAAAGTAATACTTTGTTTCGGACATACACCTACTTGATTTCGGATCATTTTGAAGTACTTTAGAGTTTCTGATGTCAACTTTTTAAAATATTGGCTGAACCTATACAAATCAATACACAAAAAATCATTTATGTATCTTCAATGGTTCAAAAGTAGTGAATTTTTGAAGAGGCCCCTGGTAAAACTTAACTTTTTCCATTTAATGTTGCATTGTTTAAAAACTATGACACATGACTTGACCATATGATGGTGCTGATCAAATAATCTAATGTAGAATTCAGATATGGTGTCAAAAAAAAGGTCATTCCATTAAAAAAAACAAAGATAGTGTCAATTTCAGGTATATCCGGAAGTGCTGTCATTTTGAAAATGTTTTAGTTAGACTTAAAGTAGTCGATTACGGTTGGAATTTCAGGAAGTCGATAACTTTCTAACCGACGAACTAGGTGAATCACCCTGTATTGAAGATTAACTAAAGAAAACTGAAAATGCTTTCGTTTAAACCTAAGTGATCGATTTTGATTTAGTCGACTTTTTTCAAAATTTAATTAGACTATCTCTACCATTTATTTTGGAAATACATTAGTTGTTCCAAAAAAAAATTGTAAAACATTCTTTGTGGTATTTTGTTTTAGGTTGGTACGTTTGATAACGACAAAGTCACTGTAATCACGTAGATAAGAAAGTTCTCTATTATTGGGTTGGCTGCCCTCTGGTGGTTGTGGGAGAAATATTCAGTGAAATGGCGTCAAATTTAAATTGTCAATATTATCATAAGAAATATTAAGTGCATTTGCAATCCATAAACATACTTAAGCACTATTGCAACAGGCAAACGTGATATATGTAATAGCAATAGAGCGAACTTTCATGTATTTTAAATGAAACATTGTAATTCATATTCATAATTTATACAGGGTGTCTCAGAGATCACTCCCCCAGGCTTGTATTTCCGTTATTTTATTTTTTATTTTTTTTTAATTTTTGTAAACGAGATTAAATTCTCTGTAAGATAAGTAAATACAATTTTCAAATTCTGCACTTGTATAATGGTAGCGATATTTAACTTTTTAAATAGCATAATATACTTTTTTAATATTTTGGATAGTACCTTTTTATTCTCTTTACAACCATATAAAAAAATATGGGTCTTACATAAGAATTTTTGTTGAAAAATACGATTAATAGTTGAAGGTAGGTTTGCCATGGAAATAACTGATTTCTGTCATTTTATCTAGGAGCCTATAAAACAATGCGTAAAGTTAGTTGTCAAACTGATTTTCCTAATTTTGAGTGTTCCGTTTATCATAATATACAGAATTTCCAGAGATCACTCCCCAGGCTTGTATTTTCGTTATTTTTATATTTTTATTATTATTTTCAATTTTGTAAATGAGATTAAATTCTCTATAAGATAAGTAAATACAATTTTCTATTATAAGATAATCACAAAAATAATAATAATCACATTAGTATCATGTCGCCACTTTTCGGAATTGGTAATTCATTATGATAAACAGAAACACTAAAAATTAGGGAAATCAGTTTGACAACTAACTTTATGCATTGTTTTTATATGCTCCAAGATGAAAATGATAAAATCAGTTATTTCCATGGCAAACTCAGCCTCAACTATTAATCGTATTTTTTCTAAAAAAATTCTTATGTCAGACCCATATTTTTTATATGGTTGTAAAAGAGAATAAAAGGTACTATCCAAAATATTCAAAAAAAAATATATTATGCTATTTGAAAAAAAAAAAAGTTGAATATCGCTACCATTATACGAGTGCAGAATTTGAAAAATTGTATTTACTTATCTTTTAGAAAATTTAGTCTCATTTACGGAAATTTAAAAAAAAAAAAATAATAAATACATATAAAATAACGGAAATACAAGCCTGGGGAGTAATCTCTGGGACACCCTGTATATAAGATAATAGTAATAATAATTACAAAAACTTTTAAATTATATTAATTAATTTGGTTTTATCGTTATTTGTAATAAAAATAATAACAAGCGTTTGGCCCAGAACTTCTCGTCACCTCGTCATTAGATAGTATGCAAAGTTGTTATACTTATACAAACTTACATTGATTTCATTTACAAATTTACAATTTTACAAAGATTTGTTTATCTCTTTCTTTTTCACATTTTCAATTTTTTAGATACATATTATAATCTTGAAGTTTAACAGGATCTATTAATGTGCTGCTGGGCATTGTTCTTAAAAACAAACAAAACTTTTCATCTTTCCCACTCAGCCGATTAATTTGCTTTGTCCAAAAATTAATTATGACATTCACAATCAATTTTTTTATTTGTTTCTCTAAATCTTGATGAGTGGCACAATTAAAAATATTAAAAATAATACATGATGAAAGACTTCTTTCCAAAAACGCAGACATGCTTTCAACATTGCAATGTCGTGGTAGAACCGCATTAAGGCTGTCAAACAGCCCATCAATTAGAATTAACAGTTCTCCTGTTTCTGATGCTTCTTTGGGCAAATTGTATTCACTCTTAGTATCTGTAATAGAAAATTTGTAATTAAATTTGGTTAATAATTATTACGTCTACTCTTGCTTACCCCCATTTCGAAATCCTTTTATTAAAGATTCCAACCGAGTAGCTTAAGACTTGAGTCACTGTCAGACACCTTCATTTTGTTCATTTTCTTTAGATAAATGTGGCTGTCATTTAACTTTGGGCATAATAATGTTGTCTCCAGCTTATCTAATAAATAAAAAAGTGAATGAAGGTTTTTGTCAGAATGTTATTTCTGATACCTTCAAAAAGATGAGATACATCATATAAGGGGAATTATATCCCAACCCTGAACTCTAAAACCACAACATTTATTTTCAGAGGTGTTCTTAATACTCAAATCTGCAGTTTCATTAATAAGGGAGTTTATGGCAGCTTGATTGGCGGCACCTTGGTCACTTATTGTGGCTACTACTTCTAATCCAATGTTAAAAGATTTGTTGACAAATGGGTCTACTTCGTCTGCATTTATTACCTTCCGGCATAAATACGCTCATCCCTTCGCCCTTCCGGAGAAACGAAGTAAGTTGCGAAACTTTCTCGAACAGTTGTTGTATTTTTGTAAAGGAGCACATCTGAAACTTTTTCGTAGTCCAAAGAGCGTTCTCTACTACTCTTCGTGTTCTAGAGTGACGGTAATTATAAACCTTCGTCTCATCGATTTCTCCACATCGCTTCCGGGTATGGTCATCATTATGTTCTTTAAAGAAACGCAGTATCAGCGACCGCAACATAGAAGCTTTTTTTTGTCTTTCGGAAGGGCTTTGTCAGGGAGGAATATTAAATGTGTTCTTTATTAATTGTTTTGGCATAAATTGAGGATTTGAATATTCCATTGTTTCACTATTTCTTCCAAAACTCCTACATGAACCACTGCACATAAAATCTGTTTTCAGCGTCGACTAATGCTATTAACACTATACTATGTTGGTGTTTATAGTTATAAAATATGGAACCACTTTTAGGAGGTTTCTCGATTACTTACATGTTTACCATCTAAGGCACCACTAGCAAGTGGGAAATTCAAATTCCCTTTCGATTTCTCTCCAATGTTCGCTGTTGGCATAACAATTGGCAGACGCTTGTTACAAATGGGAATAGTTGTAAATGAATTAACACAGATATCTAAAAAATGGAAAAATTGCTAGCATTGCACAACACTGTATAATATATTATTTGTTTGGCCGTATGAATAATGATATGTATCTAAGAGCAATGTTCTTTTCAGCTTAATAATGTGCCGAAAAGATGGATGTCTTTTCAGGCCAGTTTACGAAAAGCATACAAAAAAGAAAAACCACATCCAAGACAGGCGACTAAATCCAAGCGTATCTGCTTCAGTACGATTCCGGATTCCACAGTGTCTGGCATGAATCGAATTACCATCACAACCCAAAATATCAATATCATTAAAATTAGTAACTGAGAAATAATAATGATCCAACTTATTGCATCACCCGATACCGCAGATGCACCAGATTAAAGCGCTTTCACCTCGTCACATACCAACAAGATCTAAATGGCGGACTCCGTTGAAAGAGAGGAGCGAAACTGCACAATAACTTCCGTTGTGGTACGGTTCTCAGAATTATCTGGAAAGAAAAAAAAAGACGAGATAAAACACCTGTCTCCTCTCGTCAGGCATGCACTTACAACTTTTAAAGTCATGGAGGACACAGTACGTACATTTTCAATATCAAATCAGATTGCTATTAAAGTTAAAAATTGCGGCATTAGGTGAATGATTATGAAATCACCAATTATCATGAACAGTAAAACATCACCCTTCCACCATCTTTTCAACCACAGACACAACACCAGTGGCTCCTGCTTCTCAACGGTCGTCGTCGACGGCTTCCTCTCAATTCTACTCTGACCATGTGCAGTTATCCGAACAGCCTCGTTTAACAACTCTGGTGACTACTGCGGAAGTACATTACGAAATGTCTCAGAACTTTGTGTCAAGGCAGTACAGCAGACAGCAACTTCAACATTACTAGTTGTGTGTGATGGTGACGATTACTTTTAATACGTTTTGATAAATGATATATCATGTTAAGAGAACCATATTGCTGAACATTCTAAATGAAGAGGCTTATCAACTAGTTTTTTAATTTGTGTTTGCCTACGTCCCGGAAAAAAATCTTATGCAGGTATATTAGCTACCATCAATGAACATTTCCTTCCGTAAGAAAGTGTTTTTGCAGCGAGGTATAAGTTTTCTTCAGCAGTCATGCACGAAAAGGTGAATCAGTTAAAGTGAGTGGCATCTTTTCGAGAAGAGTCCCTTGAGTCAACATTTTCAAAAGCTATAGTTATTGTCACATCGAAAATGGCAGCTCAATTTGAAAATTTAAGTACCAACGTTAAACAGGAAGATCACGTGCGAGTTCGTAAACATACATCGAATCCAAAATCTTCTACGTCACATATGAAAGCGGGCTCGTCACATGGAAGTTTTTGCGCAGATTGTTAAACAAAAATAAAAATTTTTAATAATATTAACGATGAAGTTGTTCGGTTCTGATAACAAAAATGATACAATTTCTGATAATGTTGATATTGCAAATAAATCATTTTTTCTATTTTAGGTTAAGCTTACAGAGATATAAAAGCACCCGAATGAGTTCTTTATAAAAATTGAGTTTTTTATAGAAATAGAACAATTTTATTCCGAACGGTGGTAACACTGATTTGATATTAAACATCAAAGCGGTCGTTACGTTCGGCGTGCGTTATTATTTAAATCGAAATTAATGTTCAGTAGATTTATTTATCTAGGTACCTACTTATTTTTATTTCCATATTTTCTTTTAAAATTAAACGTATGATAAATGTTCTAATTAATCTTAAACTAGCATTTAAACAAAAATTTAATGAAAATATTGCCACCCTTGCAATGATACTTCAAATTCTAAATTTAAAAACTCGCTGAAATTTTATTTTAAAATCAATCTGAAAAACCCAAAATAAAAAAAAATAGTATAAAAAATTCGTTTCAGAAGGCATTTAGCAAGCTCGTACTTTACTGTACTCGTCTTATAAAATGCGTCTTCTGAAACTTTATGTAATATACTATTATAGCTTCCAAGTTGATACAGGGGCTAGCATATCAGCTATATCTTACCAAACCTATCTAAGAATTTAATAATATGCAACTACATGATACAAATAAAACTTAATATTTGTATGACGGAAATATGCTTAAACCAATCGGGCTTTGTCAGTTAGAGGTCAAGTATAACAACAAAAATTGTATCATTGATTTTTCAATAATCGAAAATGGTGGACCATCAATTTTAGGTCACATTTTCTCAAGAAATTTAATATAGGCTTGATTAATTTTAACTATATAGATGATAAATAAAACAGTAGTAATTAGTAATTTAGAAAAAATTGTAACCGTATATTCAGCTGATTTAGAGTAAATACTTTTAATAAAGGGGAAATTAAATTGAATCTAAAAAACTATTATTGTTCTCCTAATTTTTTCGTCCTTGTTCACTACCTTATGCTATTAAGCAAAAGGTAGACAGCGAATAGGTCATTTAAAAGAGTTGAAAGTAATTTCTCCTGTGGATTACTCAGAATGGGGAACTCCAATAATTGTACCCGTAATTAAAAAAGACGGTTCAATTCGTATTTGTAGGGATTTTAAAACGACTTTAAATTCACTGTTAGAAATTGATAAGTATCCGATACCGCGTGTAAAAGATTTATTAAATAGCTTTGATGGTTTTGAATTTTTCACAAAACTTGATTTGTTTTACGCAGATCAGCAAGTCATTGCTAAATAAAAGAATCGAGTAAATTAACAACAATTTCTACACATAAAAGGACTTTTTGTCTATAATAGATTAGATAATGGAATCATTATTATTACACAGAATGGGTGTAATTTATTCCTGGATGATACTCTTATTAGGAAAAAAATTGGGATGAACATTATAACACTATACTTACCTGTTTAGAAAATAGGACTCAAATTTTGTCTAAAAAATGCAATTTTTTCAAAAGAAGTTGAATATTTAGGTTTCAAAATAAATAATAATAGTATTTGTTTAGTGGAGGATAAAATTATCGCAATAAAAAAGTGCCATAGCCAATAATGTAACGGAATTTAAAAGTTTTTTGGGGCTCGTGAATTATTATGGTAGGTTTATGCCAGATCTCTCTACGGTTTTTCAATCCTTTATATAATCTATTAAAAAAAATAAGTTCAAATAGGATGAACATTGCAACAATTCATTTAATGGAATTAAAAAACTTTTGATATGCCCTTTAAAATTAATTACAGATGCTAGTGAGGTTGGAGTCGCAGCGTTGCTAGTGCATACGTTATCGGATTCGAGTAAACGGCCGATAGCTTTTGCATCGCGTATTATCACAAGGGCAGATAGAAAATATTCTCAAATTGAACGCGAAGAGTAAGTATTATGTTTGGAATCAATAAATTCCACAATTATTTATATGGCGTTTGTTTCACTCTAGTAACTGATAATAAACCTCATTGCAATATTTTTAATTCTCAATTTTCTGGGCGAACAGATTGTTACGATGGGCGGTTATTTGAAGTAATTATTCCTATTCATTGAATACGTTAAATCAGAAGATAATGTAGCAGATAGCGTCTCATATTGATAATTGGAACCACAATTTTGAAACAAAAGTACATATTGAAATTTTAAATCATTTACAATTCTAACAGCAGGTAGTCTCAGCAGGGGTTATCTTATAGAAGGACTGTAGAATGAATCATTACACTAAGCACGTTTTAGAAAATAGGTAATTTACGTTGCTTACTTAATTTTTTCTTTAAAGAATATATTTGAAGGTATCGCTAATTAAACACCATAGCTCGATTAATTATCGAATCAAAATTTTGTTTAGGAAATGTTTACAAAATAAAATTAGAAATAATTTTGATTTAAAAAACGTCTACAAGCAATAACTTTTAAATTAAATCAAAAACTAAACATGGTTATTTGGGTTGACTGATTATTACTTATTTTTAAATAAATCTAACCTACTAATTATTGTAAGTTATTAAAAAAATCATTAAACTCTCTATTCATAATATTTAGTCCTTACAAAATGTATATTTTATGACGTTTCATTTTTTCTGTAGTTAATATAAAAAGTGAAAATAAAAACTAAGGCAATTCTTATTGTCAACGTATATATTTAGTTTTTGACAAGAATTTATTACATAATTATAATTAAGATACCAAGTTATAGTTTAAAATTAAATGAAAACTTTTTTTTTAAATAAAGGTATTACTATATAAATAAATATAAGAAATCAATAATGGGTGTGACCTCCATTATTATTGATACATTCTTGGAGGCGTCTGCTCATTGACGCTATCAAGGTATCAATATAATTAATATTAATCGTTTCCCATGCGGTATCAATGGCTGCAATTAGTGCATTACGGTTTACTGGTATAAAATTTGGCCCTTGTTGTCTTCGGATAACAGCAAGTATTCGAGCCCAAACATTTTCGATAATGTTAAAATCTGGGCTTTTGCTGGCCAGGGTAACAGCTCCAAGTTATTTTCTCGTATCCAATTGCGCACAACCCGCGAAGTATGAATAGGGCGTTGTCCTTTAACAACAAAAATACATTATGAAAATGTTAATTCAACAGATCCCGAACTATTTTTTGGAGAAAGTATAGTGAAATAAGAATACTTACTTGTTGGAAAATATAATCTTCGTCTGGATAAAACACTTCGACTGAAGGTTTCATAATAGTTTCCAAAATATCTAAATACGCAGCAGAATCAAGACGTCCATCGATAGCCCAACAAACTCCTGGACCCCGCGCGCTAACCCAACCCACACATTCACAGAAAAATAACCACTTCGTTTTTAGGACATATGTGATTATTTTCGTAACGAGTTCCTTCCATTCTAAAAACTTTTAGTGGTCCATCGTTGCGGCTATTGAACGTTTTTTCGTCGCTAAAATCACTCGATTCCAAAATTCCAAAGGTTCGTTCACATATCGCCTTGCAAATTCTAGACGACGTCTCATATTTTCGTCACTGAGAACTTCTTTCGCAGCAGCATTATACTTCTTTATTCCCATCTCCTTTAATCTTTTTGTGCAGTTATACGGCATCCGGGAAAATGTGTATCTGCTATAGCCCTGGAGTATGTAGCAAATGGTTGTTCTGTTACGTAATGAAACAACTCGAGATCTTGAGCACGTGTAGATACTTTAGGTCTACCACTTCCGATGGCTCTTTCCAAAGTGTGTTCAAGATTCCATTTTACTCGGTAATGCCCTACGGTGCTTTTGGTATATCTAACATACGTGAAATTTCACGCACGCTACGGCCCGCCGCTAATTCCGAAACAATCCGCGCTTTCAAATCAGCACCGAGATGAGGTGGCATTTTCACAACACTTGAAATAGTGTATTAAAAAGGACAAAGTGGCAACACGGTGAAAAGAGCATGCGCGCGCGGGGCAGCAGCCACGCTTGGTGTTGAGTCGGCTATCTTGTAAGAATTGTCTTAATACACATTTACATAAGTATTAATAAAGTGTTTAATCTTACAAGTAATAATTGTGTTACCCAGAACATATTATTGGCGACGAGTATAAAAATATTAAAAAGATAAAGTATTAAGTCTACGAGTACCAGAATACATAACCTAGTAGCACGTTTCTTTTTAACGAAGTCACCGATGGCGCTAATTGGAAGCATCGAACATTTTAATCCCAGTGTGGACGATTTTACGTCATATGTAGACAGATTGGAGCAACTATTCCTGTGTAACGTGGTGGAAGAAGATAAAAAAGTACCTATGCTGATAACCTTAGTTGGCCCGGAGTGTTACAGCATATTAAAAGATTTAGCTTCTCCTACAGTACCGAGTTCGTTACCCTACAAGGATATAATTGCAATGTTGTCGAAGCATTTCGTACCACAAAAGTTAGTCATAGCGGAGCGATTTGCATTCCATAAGGCAGTTCAAAAGCAAAATCAACCAATTTCAGAATTTATAGTTGAAATTCGGAAGTTAGCGAAGAGTGTAAATTTGGTACATTCTTAGAGGAGGCGTTAAGAGACAAGTTGGTATGTGGCTTGAATAACGAGGCAATCCAGAGAAGATTACTGGGTGAAGCAGATTTAACTTTTAATGGAGCATGTAAAACAGCGCTAAATATGGAGCTCGCTGAAGCACAGGCAAAGAAGTTAAACCCTGGTGAGTGCAACAAAATAACGCAGCTTCTAAAACACAAGAAGAATGTTAACGCAAAGCATGGTCAAAAGGAAAATCATAAAAAGAAACCCAATAGCAATACAGATACACGTATTAAGGTAAGGTGTATACGTTGTTTAAGGTCACATCCGAAGTCACAATGTCCAGCGCTTCAATGGAATTGTTATGTTTGTAACAAGAAAGGTCACACAACAAAATCCACATTGTGTGAGGCAGTTCATTGGTTAGATGAGGAAGATGATGCAGAAGAACCTAATGCAGAAGAAATCCTAAGTGAAGGTAGTGATTCTTTAAATAATTTAATCTTAAGTATTGAAGAAAATAGGTTGAATAATTTAAAGCAACCGTTGTATGTAGAATTAATAGTAGCAAGTAAGAAATTGAAAATGGAATTAGATTCAGGTGCTTGTAGAAGTGTAATTTCTTACACCTGTTATCTAAAACAAGTTTTCTAACTTACAGCTGAAACTGATTCCATATAAATTTAAACTAGTTTCTGGAAATGAAGTTGTAGCAAAAGGTGAAGTCATGGTAGTGGTAAAGGTTTCTGAAACCACCTATGAGTTACCATTAGTTGTTTTAGATATTGATGATTTTGTACCTCTTATGGGTCGTAACTGGCTTGATATAATCTACCCTAATTGGCGACATAAAATTGTAGACAATAGTTGTCACAGTATTGAGTTAGATTCAAAATCAAAAGTTTAGAAATGATTAAAAGCGAATTTAAAGACATTTTTGAAAGTGATAAAAAGTCATGCATACGTAACTTCGAAGCTAATATTGTAATAAAAGATAATGCGACACCCTTGTTTCATAAACCTTATAGCGTACCCTTCGCTATGAAAGAGATGATAGAAAAGGAATTGCATGATATGACTATTTCTGGCATTATTAAACCAATAAATCATTCAGAATGGGCAAGTCCTATAGTCACAGTATTAAAAAAAAATAAAAAGCTGAGAATTTGTGTCGATTTTAAATTAACTATTAATAAGGTCTTAGTTAAAGATCATTATCCGTTACCAAATATTTTAGATATTTTTGCATCATTATCAGGCAATAGTGTATTCACAGTTCTCGATTTGAGTGGTGCATTTCAACAAGTTAGAGTAAACGAAAACTCTCAGAAATATTTAACCATAAACACGCACGTTGGCCTATATCAATATACTAGGTTGACTTTTGGAATTTCCTCGGCTCCTGCCATTTTTCAATCAATAATGGATCAAATTTTAAAAAATATTAGTGGCGTATTTTGTTATTTAGACGATATATTGATTGGCGGCAGTAGCTTAGAAAATTGTTATGCTAAAGTAAAAGAAGTGTTACAAAACTGAAAGATTATAATGTAAAAGTAAATATCGAAAAATGTACCTTTTTTCATAATTCGGTTAATTACTTAGGACATATAATTGACGACAAAGGGATTCACCCTGATCCAATAAAAGTAGAAGCGGTTCATAACGCGCCAGAACCGAAAAATATTAAACAATTGAGAGCCTATATAGGATTATTAAATTTCTATGGCAAATTCCTTCCAAATATCAGTACAGAATTAAAACCCTTGTACAACCTACAAAAAAAAGATACAAAATTTGTATGGTCTTCTGAATGTCGTAAGGCATTTGAAAATAGTAAAAAATTATTGACTAATGATCAAGTGCTAGTGCACTATGATCCCAAGCTACCATTACAGTTAACAGCTGATGCAAGTCCGTATGGAGTAGGATCTGTTTTGAGCCATGTAATTAATGGAATCGAGAAACCGATTATGTTCGTGTCCAGTACATTGACTGACACCCAACAGCGCTACTCACATCTGGAAAAAGAGGCATTAGCAATCTTATTCGGTATTAAGAAATTTCATAAATTTATTTATGGTAGACAATTCTCAATAGTATCAGACCATAAACCCTTACAATTAATTTTTGGCGTGAATAAAGGCATTAATGTTTTAGCCGCGAACAGAATTCAAAGATGGGCGTTAATTTTGTCGGGTTATGACTATTCAATAAATTATAGAAAAGGGGCTTTAATTCAAAACGCAGACGGTCTTTCCAGATTACCTTTAAGTACGACTAACGATATCGAACACGTAAATAGTATTAATTATTTCAACGACAATAATGATTCAATTTTATCAAACATTCAAATAGCTAAAGAGTCAGACCGCGATCCGATATTGAAAAAGGTAAAATATTACGTTATGAATGGTTGGCCGGATAGTATTAATGATGAAAAACTGAAAGTCTATTTTATAAAAGAGCGGAGCTATCAATGGAGGATGGATGTGTTTTGTGGGGATTCAAAGTTGTCATTCCTAGCATTTTAAAAACCAGTTGTTAAAACTATTACACAGCTCACATTCTGGTATCGTCAGAACGAAATTATTGGCAAGATCTTTGTGTTGGTGGCCAGGAATTTCGGCTGATATTGAAAGTATAATTAGGAAATGTGAAATTTGTCAACTCTCCTGCCTACCACAACCAAAAAAGATTTAGTTTCATGGCCAATACCGAACAATAATTGGGAAAGAGTTCACATCGATTTCTTTATGTTCAATTCAAAAACATTTTTGTTAATATTTGATGTGAAAAGTAAATGGTTAGATTTGTACTTAATGTCTTGTACAACTGCACACGCGGTAATTAGTAAATTACGTTCTTGTTTTGCATTTATGGGTATACCGAGAATAATAGTAAGCGATAATGGTCCTCCATTCGACTCTAAACAGTTTACTCAATTTTGTTCAAATAACGGAATATCTCTAATGAAAAGTCCGCCTTATCATCCGGAGGCAAATGGTAGTGCAGAACGTGCAGTCCGTACTATAAAAGATTCCTTAAAAAAATACATTGAGGAAGATAAAAATAAAATAGATATCGAATTTTTAATACAATCATTTTTATTTTATTATCGAAACACACCAAGTACAACTACAAAATTATGTCCATCAGACTTGATTTTTAAAGTTAAGCCGAAAACTCGGCTAGATCTGATAAAACCCTTCTCAGTTCACACCGATAAACGCGACACTAAATCAAAATCAATTTTAAAGTTTGTTGAGGATGAAAACGTATTGGTAAGAAAGGTGCACAGCGATCAGCTACAGAAGTGGGTGAAGGCTAGAATAATAAAACAAATTAGCAAAGTCATTTATAAAATTTTACTAACAGACACAAATAAAGAGAGAGTAGTGCACGTAACTGATATAAAAAATCGTACCTACCGGTTTATAACGATCCCTTACCTGTAACTCCAATTGTAAGTGACAGTGTTCCTATTTCAACTGCTGTAAGTCAGGACATTGAAACGAATTCAAACACTGTTTTAGAGGAAAGCGGTGATAATGAGAACTCTGTTACCAAAGATCCATCTCCTGCAAGAGGTAGTGAGGTGTTGAATTGTGATTCGGGGAAGACAAATATACCTGTCACGGTTACAAAAAATTACACCACGAGATATGGCAGAAATATTTGCCCTCCACGAAAATTAGATTTATAAGACCATGTAAAAAAAAATAAATAAATAAAAATTTATGTTCTTTAGTTTCTAAGTATTATTCATTAAGTTGGGGTGGAGTGTAGTGTATTAAAAAGGACAAAGTGGCAACACGGTGAAAGAGGCATGCGCGCGCGGGGCAGCAGCCACGCTTGGTGTTGAGTCGGCTATCTTGTAAGAATTGTCTTAATACACATTTACATAAGTATTAATAAAGTGTTTAATCTTACAAGTAATAATTGTGTTACCCAAGAACATATTAGAAATTTTAAACTAAAATGGAATTTACATTTCTTACTTTATTTATTGGTTCACACTACCCTTCTCAAACAGTAGGTAATTGTTTATTTATTACATACTTCTAATGACCAATGTAACAACCCTTAGAGCAATATGACTCAAAGGAAGTAAATTAAACAAGCAAGGATATTCTATTGTTATTGAAACTTATTCATAAAGTAAAAGCCATTTCCTTATAATGCTAATGGACAGGATTTTCTTTTAAGTATTAAGATTACAATAGAGGACTTATAAACTTTCGAAAATATCTAATTATAAATATTTACACTGCAATTGCGCTTTTTCCTTAATAATTTCTTAGCAATAACATACACGTTCTTGGTTTTAAGTTGTCATAAATTTGATATGATATAAATTTGTGTTTCTAATATTACATCACAAACCAATCTTTATTCGCCAAAAAATTGTTGCAAACCGAGCAACAAACATAACAACGAACCGAAAGTCAAACAGAACGACAAACGATCTTTATGATTTCCACAATCCGAACAACAAACGGAACGTTTGTGCTGTTCCATAATTATTTTCAGTAGTTTTCAGTTCATATATATTTATTATTGAGAGAGAAAATTGCGGAAAGCAAGAAGATAGTGCCAACCAAATTTTTACGCACAAAGAAGAGTAAAAATTATAATTTACTTCGCTTTTTTTATTTTGGAAATTTCCCGCCCAAATGATGCTAATAGGGACATCATTTTTTTCTTGCATTCTTAAACACTGATTAATTTAAAACATTTTTCTTCTGTCAACTCCATAATATTACCTAAACACAACAAACCCACAAAAGGGAGGACAAAAAAATAAATAATTTAATTCTCTGTTCTAAAATTCGTACGTAGCACCGTCCAAATTAATGTTCCGATTGCCGTTCGGTTCGTTGTTCTGTTTGTTCCTCGGTTTGTTGTTCAGGTGTGTACGAAGCTTTACAATAAGCATATTAATATGAACTATATCTTATGAAAGGAGAGTTATGTAACTATAATTAACGACTTAACGTTACGTTAGTAGATTCCATTTACTATTTACACATATTTTCTTGGAACATTCGATAATTAACTATCGGGATATGATGACCCTATACTTCGCAGGTTGTGCGCAACTGGATACAAGCAAATAACTTGGAGCTGTTACCCTGGCCAGCAAAAGCCCAGATTTTAACATTATCGAAAATGTTTGGGCTCGAATACTTGCTGTTATCCGAAGACAACAAGGGCCAAATTTTATACCAGTAAACCGTAATGCACTAATTGCAGCCATTGATACCGCATGGGAAACGATTAATATTAATTATATTGATACCTTGATAGCGTCAATGAGCAGACGCCTCCAAGAATGTATCAATAATAATGGAGGTCACACCCATTATTGATTTCTTATATTTATTTATATAGTAATACCTTTATTTAAAAAAAAACGTTTTCATTTAATTTTAAACTATAACTTGGTATCTTAATTATAATTATGTAATAAATTCTTGTCAAAAACTAAATATATACGTTGACAATAAGAATTGCCTTAGTTTTTATTTTCACTTTTTATATTAACTACAGAAAAAAATGAAATGTCATAAAATATACATTTTGTAAGGACTAAATATTATGAATAAAGAGTTTATACTCAGTCAACCCAAATAACCATGTTTAGTTTTTGATTTAATTTAAAAGTTATTGCTTGTAGACGTTTTTTAAATCAAAATTATTTCTAATTTTATTTTGTAAACATTTCCATTGTTAAAGAAATTGGGAAACGATATTTTTATTGTTAAGATTAGTAAATCAGGAATTGAGTGCAAATCTTAAAGTATGTATCAATACCATTTGCGTCAATTTTGATTCAATCCATCGAAACAAATATTATTAAATTAAATATAGATTTAACGTAAGATTATATATAAAATTAATTTTATTGTAATTGTTAATTATATCTATAATGTGGTAATTTTGAAATATGCAATGTTTTTTATGGAGGGGAAATTATAGTAAATTGATATATTTTATGTTCAAAGTTGTATATGTGATAGTTGTTATCATAGTGTAACACACATGAACCTTTTAGTTGTAAATTGATTTTTATAGAATAAAGAGCTCAAAACAGTTAGCCTAACTATTATTTAAAGACATCACACGTACCTATGTACTAAAGCAGTATTGATTGAATGTTAAGTAGGAGTGCTTTTGTTTATATTTTGTAGAGATCCTAATGAAGTCTGAAGTTTGGGAATCATTCCATTCATTGTATATCTAACTTTTTCCTGTAAGTGATGGCCCATAAGCGATGACAGTACAATTATATACCAAAATAATATCAGAGATGTATGGTATATAACTATGGAATTATACCTAGCCATTAGATTGAGTACTTTCTAAACCGAACACCTCGTCGAAACTAAATTTCTTTTAATGGGTATGTTTGACGACAACATCTTTCGACGTTGGAGTTTCTGGACAGCTTACGGGCGACTCGTTTTCTGGAATAGACCTCCGCAACAAACACGGACATTTTTGTCACATTAAACAATACAGTTGTTAAGCAAATGAAACCATATCTTACTAATTCCAATCCTTAGAAAAAAATTGTTTAAACTGGTTTGGTTTTAACGGAAAACGTACTGAAAATCAAATCAAACTAATCAAATTCAAGTTTTGCGACGAACTTCACACTTAATTAATGAAAACTTATGAATAGTAAAGATTCTAAATAATTTGTACATAAGCTGTGTTTTTCTTGCATGTGCCTCAGCTCTTTATGAAATGATCTGAGATGACTTTAAAAAAGAATGGTCTTATGTGCATCTGCATCACGTGACATTTATTTCAGTTAGGTGTACAAACAACAATAATACATAACTTCTGTTTACCACATTTTCTCATACAAAGTTCCTTATTTGAGTGCGATTTATACGTGTGTGTTGTATAACATATTTAGTGAATAAATAATGTCTTATAACTACAGGAGCAAATATTTATCATTAGATAAGGACCATTTAAATAGGTATTTAATTTAATTTAGTTGTACATTTTTATCGAGCAAAGTTGTACTACCATACTTAACTACTAAACAAAACACCATCGTATACAAACAGTAAATGACTTAGAAACTCCGTTGCTAATGGTCACCCATTAGTATGTCTGTAATGGCAGCTGTTTGTTGTACACCAAACTAGATGACCTTCAATGGATGACGTCACATGCAGATGCAAACTGTGCAACTAGCGCCCTCTATGAGAGTCAGGTATAAAAACAAATTTATGGGAAGACCTTTATCTTCAATACAATTAGCGTTACGAACATTTTTTACTAAACAAACCTCAGTTATTTTTCATTTTTCTACATATCTTAGAGACAGGGTCGCCTTTTTTTAAGACACCCTGTATATAACGCATTGTTAGTTATTGTTGGTTAACATTTTCATAATTAAGTCATTGAGTCGTTCTTGAATTACATTGACTGGCACATAGTTTTGTAATTCTTCAATAAGACGCTCTTCAACATCTACTGTTTTTTTTCTTCTTCTTTTTCCATTTCATGTATCTAACCTATCAAACAGATCACAAAATCGCAATGGAGTATCGCGGCTGTCTAGAATGGCGTCCGCTACTTCAACAAGTTGGCATATGCCGCACACTATAGGATTGCTCAATACTGAAATATTTTCTCCCATAGTGAGGATCTTTGACGTCACTGATAGACCATGTTGAAAGTATTCGCTACCATTCGTATAAATAAAGCGCTTTATAAAATATTACAATGAGTAATTATTCAGTTTTGAGTTACAATTTATATTTGGTATTGTCTATATTAATTATAATTTCATTTAATTATAATTGAATCTACTCCTTTCTCATTATTGTCTCATTAGAAAATTTGTACTTTGTAACGTTATTAAAAAGGAGAGAAATGAAAAACATTTTTAAAGTACCGTTTTTCCAAATTTAGAAAAAAATTTTAATGGTAACGTAAAGAAACAATTCAAATTCACGGGTATCTCTCTATCGAGTTCCAGACGATTTTTAACACTAAAAAAGTATGATGTGGCCACTAATTCTGCGAAGATTCTAGAACTACTGATAAGATACATCACGGACGTGACGAGTTCTTTGACGATGTCGTGCATTATTGTTGCTGTTGGGGCGTTGGTTGTATCAAAATGCTGGTAATATTGGAAACTTAGATTTAACGAATAGATTAAGTGTATGCGATGATTAGTTTTAAACCAATTGATCAAAGAAAATAAATAAACTTCTGCAAAAATTCAACCAAAATTAAAAGGAAAATACTTATGCGATGCTCTATTCTGTCTAAGCATAAGTTTAAAATACTTTAAGGTTTGGCCAAATACCACTTTACAAAACTCCTAGTTTAAGCCTAGTTTTCGCAGGATACGAATTTCGCAATTTTTATCAGAAAAAAACATGGCGATTCAATACCGTCGGGAATTTCGTAAAAAACCGTTTTTCACAGAAACTATTTTTAATAGTGAGTTTTGTGTTTTACAGTTTTCTGGTTTTAGTAAATTTCAAGAAATTATGGTTGTTAACGCCGCGTACATGATATTGACACAGACATTAAGCTCTAGAACTGTGACTGTTTCCCTCGTATGGAAAATATTTGAATGGAAATTATGGGAACATAAATTTTACTAGTAGTATTTCAAAACTAACTCTTTATTCATAGGCAAATAATTAAAATAGTTATCTTGATCCAGTTCTAACGAGATTGCTTAATAATCCACTAGTTTCTTGTTCAGAAAAATATCCCGTACCGACATTCTTTCTTGTTGAATTTTCTTTTCTTTTTCACCGAGTATTTTGTTTTTTTAACAAATCATACAGTAAGAAATGCAAGTATAAACATTGTTTTTATATACTTGTAAAATTACATGAATTCTTCTTGTGATACACAACGCAAAATCATCAAATTTTAAGTTAGCAAACAATAACAGAAAACAAGATAAAGAGAGAAATACAATTTCTCATCGAAATTCGGACCGAGTTAAAATAAATTTAATTTTAATATTTTTCGAATTTCGGACTTAATATGTTTTCAGGACAAAAATTGCGGAGTTCGTATTTGTGAAAACTATGCAATTTTTAAACGAACGATTCAGCTGATGTGGTTAATGTTATTTTTAACTTTAAGTTGGTGACACTGTTGAAGCCAAGATTTTCTCAAGATTTTACTTTTCTGTGACTAAAGGTTTCCTTTGAAATCTTCAGCAAAGCTTTTCTTACACCTGCAAGATTTGCTTACTTGCAACCACTAAATTTCATCGTGTATTAAAGTCCTTTTCAAGTATCCTTGGTTACAAGTTAGTTACAAGTCGTTTTTTGGTTTAAAGCGGTAATGAAGTTTATTCCCATATAATTTACAATGCTGTTTTTTTACTACATCTTAAGTAACGTTAGAAAATGTTAAGAAATGTTTGCGTAGGGCTTTAGTTTTGATTTTTCAAATTGTTGCATAAGTCGGTGAAAATTGTTTAAAAATGAAAAAGTGTATTTATAGACAAATTTTTTAATGAAAATTGTAGATCGTTTAAACGTATTTTAAAACTTAACCCTTCAAAACAGGCTATTGGAGGGCTGTAAGAAGCGTTTTGTAAAAAAAAGTTTAAATCCTTTAAAAATTCGTTTTAAGATAAAATAGTTAAACTACAATATAGCAATTATGTCAAGTGTATTTTAAAAACTGAAAAAATATGCATGCACATACAATCACAAACTAATAAGTTCAAGAAACTCAAAAAAGTGAATTTTTGACATTGTGGGTTACCAAACTGTTAGGCGTTTGAAAAAGTTAAAACAATAACTCTAATTTATAATCAATGCTATAATCAGATACTGGTCACGTACAAAAAGATAAGAATGTAGTAGATGTTTGTGTTGAAGCAATAGCAGATTTCACTATAACTTTAAAAGGAAAGGAAAGTTCTACACTAGTTCTGTTTCAATAAACAAATTGCCATCAGAAATGTTAAGAAAGAATAATATATCCCAAGAAATTACTGTAGCGCTTTTTCTTATCAGCGGTGCCAGGTCTACCGATTTTTGGTAGATCTACCGATTTTTACTACATTTTCGGGTTTTCCTAAAATTTCTACTAAAAAAAGAAAAGAGCGACTATTTCCTTATCAAGAAATTCTTTAAATATGTCGTTAGAAACGGTAAACCCGGAACCGTTAGTTATAACCAATAAAAACGTTGCAGTAATTTTTAGGTCAACTGATAGTGGACTAGTGTATAACTTTTTCTCTCTTTTAAAGTTATAATGAAATACGCTATTTCATTCAGGCTATTCATGTACACTGTAAAAATCATTTTCATAATGTATTATAGGATATGTGAAAGTTTAGTTTACTCGCAAATTTAAATGATATGATTTGGAAAGTACATAATTACACAATTTTAATCGATGCGATAATTTTTATAGTAACTGTAAAGATTTTTAATTATACGTCAATTAAAAATATATACAACAAAATTTCCTTACACAAAAGAACTCAGAACACAGAATGTTGAGTTCTAAAATTTTATGTTATGAGTAAAATAAATGAAATACAAGAACACCAAAAGAAAATTATGTAATTATAACAATTGTCTCAATTCTTTCATTTTTCTTTCTCTACCAGAATTACGTCCAAGGAGACTTCGAACAGAGGCAACATGACAATTAATTTTAAGACAGTCTTTCCATTCAGAATTGCTCAAACCATTTTTCTTATAAATCCATTCATTTGGCGACTTTAACTTCTTGATATAGAATAACTCCCCGCCCTTTATCTGGTAAGAAGTTTCGTTCTTCGAAGGATTTTTTTGCAGAATACTTCTTAATTCCTTTACGGGTATTTTTTCCCTGTAGTTTGTGTCGAAATCATTTAATTTCAAGTTGTCCAAACAAAATTTCTTTTCAATTTTGCAATCACCAAATAACTTGTTCAGAAAATTAAATTTGTTGAATGTATGTTTACCAAAAACAATTTTGAATTCCTAATCCTTTAATATTTTTACTTGAATACAAAAATGAATTTGGGATATCGCCGGGTATAATTCAAAATTTCTCTAACTGAAGTTCTTATAATCTTGTTTAATTCTTCTAAATATGTTTTTGGGATGTTAAACAGTGGAGCATTTTGAAAAGGATATGCCAAAGATGGAAGAATATACTGATTTAGAACATTGAGCTTTTGATCTGAATGTAACAATGCAGATTTGGTTAATATATCTAGATAAACATTCAACTTCTTAATTAAACTAATTTTATAAAATACTAAACAATCAGAAAACGTATCTCCAAAGTATTTGATTTTCTCATCAGCAGAAACTAAAAAAGATAATACAACCATCTAAATCGAACAGAGTAGAACTAAAACTCTTCAAGAATCCAGAAACAAAGGAAACAGCTGCCCAAGAGATAAACAAAATACAGAAAATTACCAAGACATCCATACAAAACAAAAATGTTAATGGTCGGATATTAAAACTTCACTTCTTGATAAAACAAGAATAACAAGAAAAGTAAAAAAAAAACAAATGGATGATTGAAGAAATTTTAAACCTTAGATATGGATCAGCGAAGAAGGCATAAAAATAGAGACAAAGAAAAGTACCTCGGGATTAATCGAATAATAAAAAGAGAAATCAAAAGCCTAAAGACGCATGGCTTGCCAAAATCCTGTAGAGTAATAGTTGCTGCAAAGCAAACACGATTACTTGAACCTTCATAAAAAACTCAAAATCACCGCAGGAACTCGAAAATCTACAGCACCAAGCGGGTTAAAGTACCCGAATGCGAGAATTCTAACAGATGCTAATGAACACTGCAGAGAATGGAAAAACTACATCTCAAATCTGTTTTTGAAGACGTAAACAGCAAAAGCAAAAAACATCCCCTCTCTGATGATGAGTCGAAGAAAAGGCCCGCCATATTGAAAGTGAAAGTTGAAGCAGCTATACGACAGGCTAAGAATAACAAAGCCCCTGGAGCAGACCAGATTCCAACCGAACTATTAAAGTTACTTGATGACAATAGCATCACTGTGATAACAACATTCTTTAATCAAATTTATAACAGTGCTGGTCAAATACCAGAAGACTGGTTAGAATCTCTTTCATAATACTGCCTAAAGAAAACAAGACCTAATAAATGTAGTGACTTCAGACTCATAACTTGATGAGTCATATTCTTAAATAACGGGTCTACAAGCCATAAAGTAATTTTGATCAATATACTTAGTATACTTAGTACTTAAAAGCTCTTAGTTAACGTCAATTTTTTTAAAAAATAGATACATGTATTACCAGAAACACTAACAAATTGTCCTTTACTTAGAATTGAAATTAAATATTTCTTTTGCAATGTATTTTTGTTTGGAAAGGTTTGATGTCACACTTTGGTAGCCCATTAAATGTTTCATCCTGTATAATAAAACATAAAACCGTAAATCTTTGCATTTTATCATAAATTTGTGGAGTGAAGAAAATGCGTTCAGATTCGTTGCGATTTCCTGTGTCTTCAAATACTACTTACCTAAACAAAATACATAACGACTACTAGAAGAAAAAATAACAGTGATTTTCCAATATACATAATTGTTGAGTCAATACTTAGAGGAAAGCATCCTGTTTCTATTGACAATTGACTAGAGTTTTACAACCAATAATAAGTAATATTCTAATATATTTTTATATTATATTTACTTTAACTGTAGTTTAAATCGAGGTAAATTTATGTATTTACCATTTTTAATTTTAAGTTCAGAAGTTTCAGTTGCTTTACAATTTCTGTGACCGAAAAATGAGTGATGGAAGGAAGAGAACTTAGTGGCATTGAAGGTACATGGAAAAGGCCCAAAATAAAAAAAATGAACAAGAACATGAACTTCAGAAGACCAGGAAAATAGAAGCTTTTATAGTAAAAGTGAAACAGCAGCGAGGTTTACGTATGGCAAAAGAGAACTCGGGGACTAAAAGCAATGGCAAGGAAAATCAATATGAACAAGGTTTTAATCAGATTGAGGTGAAGAGTCTGTACCATTGTAATGAGTCAGATAAGTTCAGTAAACACTCTCATCCTCCTGATTCTGACACCAAAAGACTTTCAACAAGTGGCAGTTATTTAAAGGCAGCGAAAAGAAGTGGCTATAGATTTGCGACATTCACTTATATTCAATCAACCACAAAACTAAACACAGATTCAGCTTTATGGGAAATAAACGACTTAACGAGAGATATTATTGTAGAGAAATGGTTTCAAACAAAACAAATTCTGTCATTTCACAAAAAGTGGGAAAAGTATGTATTCCCGATCATCGTCAATTATTCACCAAAAAGTATATTTTACAGAAAACGGATAATAATGAAGTTAGGAAAGGATTTGTCTCGTCTATTCCAAAAGCACAGGAGCTCGGAATCTTGTGAGACTCTGTTTGGATTTTGAATCTTTTAAATTTGACCAGAAAGGATTCAATGATTGGAAGAATGTAAAAGTTTGAGTAGCTCAACGAAGAAACTCTCTAAATCTTAAATCCTGCATTCTCGCTTTAAAAGATCAAGAGGTATGTTTCAGGGCAATATAAATGTTTCTTGACTTAACGAAGATATTTGTTACTAGAAGAAAATTTTAAAGAGTTGTTGTTTTAATAAAAGAATTGGCTTCTAAAGATTCTTACTTTTAGTAGATTCTACACCGGAATTAGATCAGTTAACACTTATGATTCGATGTGTTTTTTAGATAACGAAGAATCATGTGAAATTTCTCAAATTCTTACCTTCTGTAGGACACAAGGCTCAAGAAATGTTTGATGTCATTTCTATAAAGCTAGAAAAGTTAAACATTAATTTCAAAATTGCGGTGATCATTCTTATAGATCAATGCCTCCTAACATGTCAAGGGATTTACAATGGTTTGTAAGCTAAAAATTTAAAAAGCAGTACCATTTTGCTATGTTTGTTCCTTGTGCAGCTTATTCGTTAAATTTGGTGGGAACTTTGGCCGCTGAGTCTTGTACAGAATCCTGCATCCTTTTCATGTAGCTATAGGAGGTATATACTTTCTACGTAAAGTCAATCGATCGTTGGAAAATACTAACGAATGAGATAGGAAGAGGAAAAACACTCAAGAGAGTGAACGTCACGCGCTGGTCAGCTAGATAAAGTGTGTGTTCAGATTCAAAAGGTCATCTGTAGATGTATTCACCTTATCTGATTTCTATGAATCTCTACTAGAGTTTACAATAGCAGAGCAGGAGAAAACTTTGACTATTTCGAAGAAAAAGCAATGAGCGCACTTAAGCAACATCAAACTGAAATGAAAAGGCAACCTAGAAGGAAAAAAAAATGACAGATGAAACATCGAATGAAGAATCTGAAATAGCCTCCGGCCCCAGAGATTATTTCAGAGTGAACACCTTTTGGTCATCCTTGATAGATTGAACACTGAAATACAAGAAAGCATAATGCTTACATAAACTTAAAAAATTATTTTTAACAAAAATGACTAAACTTTCAATGACAAAGAGTTACAGAAATATTCCAGTTTCTCGTGAAATATACCAGTGTTTAGAGGACGATTTGGTTCAAAAATGTGTTCGTTTTCACAATCACATTTCCTTTAATAAAACTGCAGTGTGCAGTGAAGCCTGAATCAAACTCACTTCTCAGTGTATCAACGTTGTTGAGGAACGAATCTATGTATATTTTTAACAATCCAGTTGATGCTAAAAATGTTCTTCGTTTAAATAAAGATATATTCAAGAAATTTCAATTCAGAGTGAAATCAGACCTAACTGTTTTTCAACGCAACCACATTAATCAGTTAAGAGACGAACTTAAGTTAAGACAAGAAAAAGGCGAGAAAAAATCTTACAATTAAATATGTCAATGGAAATCCGAAGAAATTGAAATCAACAAATTCTTCGAAAAACGGCACGATTTAAACATCTTTTACATTAATGCAGGAGGATTAAAGTCTAAAATCCGTGATTTCGTGAATAACATTGGTGTAGCGTGTATGATATAATATTAATCACTGAAACTTGGTTAAACGATACAATTCAAGACGCCGAATTTGGTTTTAAAAATTTTCATTTATATCGATGCGATAGGTCAATTTGTAATAATAGTAAAAAATCTGGTGGTGGTGTTATGATAATTATAAGAAACGACTTAAAATCTTCGTTATTTTCATTAATTAATAATGATGTAGAACAGTTATTTGTCTGTGTAGGTAAAGGTAACGCATTATTTAATTATATAATTGTTGTTGTTTATTTTCCGCCTTATGCCGAAATAAATAAATTCGAAAGTCATTGCCGCAGTGTAGGAAATCATTGATCATTATCCAAATGCAAATTTAATAATCGCGGGAGATTATAATCTTTCCAATATTGAATGGAACTATAATGAATCAGGACTTTGTAAACAACGAAAACAATAATTATGCGTCTTTGTTATGTGAAAGTTATAACTATTTAGATTTAAACCAATACAACTCTGTTAGAAATAGTAGAAACGTATTATTGGATTTGTTATTTTCTAATTGTAAAAATATCTTGATCTCGTCTGCTTCAGATAAGTTACTTTCTGATACTATACATCATTCAGCTATCGAATTTAGTATACCAATGAATAGAACTAAGCAGGATAAAGATTTTAATGTATTTTATGACTTTAAAAAATGCTGATTATAATCAAATTAATCAATTCATTGCAAGTACTAACTGGTTTGAAATTTTCAAAAATAATATTGATATAAATCAATCTTTAAATATATTTTATGATTTTATGTATACTATGATTAAACAGTTTGTTCCATTAAAAATTAATTATTTGGGTCATTATCCAAGCTGGTATTCTAAGGATCTAAAAATTTGATTAAACTGAAAAAGAATTCTCATTTAAAATATAAAACTACTGGTTCATTAAATCACTATTACGAGTTTCAAAATTTAAGAAGGAAATGTAAACATTTACGTAGTAAATTATACGAAGAATATATCAAGTCTGTACAATTTAATTTTGAAATAGATCCTAATAGGTTTTGGAATTATGTTAGTACATTAAATAATAATAAATACTTAATTCAAAAGATGACTTACAATGGTAAATTTAGTGAGAACGTTGCTGAAAGTACAGCATTGTTTGCGGAATTTTTCAAGTCTGTCTATAGGGATAGTGATTGTCCAATACCATCTTTTCAGTCGATTAATCAATTTTAGTTGATAATAATGAATTTCATGTTTCAAAAATGTTAGTTCTAAATGAAATAGAAGCCCTCAATAATTCAACTAATCCTGGTCCAGACGGTTTACCAAATATGTTTTTAAACAGTGTAGATTCACTATAACTATACCTCTTTACCTGCTATTCAAACATTCTATTGACTCACAGTGTTTTCCTGATTATTGGAAAGTTTCTTACTTAAAACCTATATATAAATCTGGTAGTAGAAATGAAGTTAGTAATTATAGAGGAGTCGCAATTCAATCTACAATACCAAAACTATTGGATAAAATTATCTCAAAGCAACTGTCTTGGTTAAGTCGACATTTAATTATAGAAGAACAACATGGATTTAGAGAGCGCCGTTCGACAATAACAAATCTAGCAATTTATCATAATTTTTAGTAACTGCATTAGAAAATGGTAATCAAGTAGATGCAATCTATACAGATTTTGCTAAAGCTTTCGACCGAGTCAATATAAATATTTTGATAGCTAAATTATTTTATATGGAATTCAATGTAAATGTTGTTAAATGGCTTTGCAGTTTTTGTCCAATAGAATGAAGAGTAAAAATTGGTAACATTAAGTCAGAACCATTTTCTGTATCGTCTGGGGTTCCTCAAGGTAGTCATAGTGGCCCAATTATATTTTTAATATTTATAAATGATATAAGCGATTGCTTTCAAACTTGCAATTATTTACTCTTTGCAGACGATTTAAAATTATTTAGTCCTGTTAAATGTGTTATAGATTTAAATCTTATCCAGAACGATTTAAATAATTTATATGAATGGTGTGTACGGAACGATTTACATCTTAATATCAATAAGTGTCATAAAATTACATTTTCTCGTAGGATGACTTTACTGAATTTTGAATATTCTATAAATGGTATCGGTTTATCGACAGTTGCTAGTGTAGATGATTTGGGTGTTTTATTTGATAGACAGCTGACATTTAACAAACATATTTCTCAAATTGTTAATAATGCTCAAAATTACTAGGCTACATATATAGGTCCACATTACACTTTTCAGTATCATGTTTTAAACTTCTTTATATATCGATTATAAGACCCAAACTAGAATATGGATCTGTAATTTGGAAACCATTTTATAATCATCATAAAACACAAATAGAAAGAGTCCAAAATAAATTTTTGAAACTGTATGGATATAAATTAAGGATACCTCATAACGATACAAATTATTCTAATATACGTAAACAGATTAAGTTACCAAAACTAAACAATAGATTAGATTATCATGACTTGATATTTTTGTACAGAATTATAAACAATGTTATTATTTGTCCGAGTTTACTTAGTTTAATTGATTTTAATGTTCCTGGTAGTTCAGTAGTACTTCGTATTCAAAACCTATTTAGAATTCCAATTCATAAGACAAATTTCGGATATAACAAATTAATGTCAAGAATACTAAGATTGGGTAATAATATCAACAATAAGAATAAAGACAAAGATGTTTTAGTAAACCACTTAATACATTTAAGAAAATTTGCAATGACCATATTTTAGAATTCATATAATAATTTTGTAATATATTAATCGAATGTAACCGGTCATAAGTACAAAATAAGTATTGTAAAAGGTGTTATACCGTAAATTAATAAATAATTAAATAATAATAATTAAATAATGTTTACTCTAACTTTTGGATATAGCTCCTGCAACCCACTTTCCACTCCGGCTACAAATTGTTCTGGGGAAAGTTTTTCTGTTTAAAACACGTGAAAATGTATCAAAGTCTTGGTTGTCTCAAGAAAAATGAATTCTTTAGCTCTTTTCTAGATAGAAGCAGAGATAATGAACACCATAAACTATAATGATTTTATAGATGATTTTGCTATTAAAAAGTCCCGTAAAAAAGTGTAATTCGCCAGGAAGGAGAATTTGATTCTATAAGCTTAAATAAAATGTTAGTTATCTGTAAAAATTACTGTCAAGTTTAGGATTCGGTGTTTAGAAGTAGAAGTTAGTTGTTAAGTAAAGAAGGTGTTGGAAGTTAATTAGAAGTTATTACGTATTTAAAAGTAAAATTAAAGTAATAAAAGTAAGGTGATAAGGAAATAGTGACCGATAAAGATAAAAGGGGAGGAAAGGGTAGTGAAGTGGGAGGGGCGTAAAAAAGAAAGAAAAAAATACTGTTTTGGAATATTGCGGAATTAAAAAATAAAAGAGAAGATTTCTGGAAGTACATAAAGGGTTTTACAATGGTAGGACTGGTAGAGACATGGTTGGCAAAAAAGATTGGAAAAATTGGAGTAATAGGCTGCCAGAAGAATTTAAATGGGAAGTACAATTCGCATGAAAAAAAAAAATGGGGAGGGTAAAGGGGGTATAATCACTGGAATAAGGAAGGAATGGGAGAAAGAAGAGATAGGAAACAAAAGTGAGACAAAAGGAATTATGAGCACAAGAGTAAGGACAGAGGAAGGGAAGATATACGAAATAATTACGATATATGGAAAAGAAATGGGAGAAGACAAGAGAAGTACTAGAGAACACAATTGAAGAAGGGGAAGAAAAGAAACTTATCATAGGAGGAGACTTTAACACTTGAGAAGAGGAGAGGAAGGAGGGATAATAATAAATGGGAACAAAGCAAAGAAAGTCGAAAGTGATTCTGATAGGAGAGGAAGAGGAAGAGAAGAAGAAGAGATTATAGAATGGGAGAGAAAAAAATATGGAATGAGAAAAACCATAGAAAAGTATATGAATAAAATGGAGGAAGAGCAGGAAGTAGCAGAAGAGGTCGAAGAAGAGTTGAAAAGAATTACAGAAAAAATGAAGAATTGCAACGGAAAAGAGAAGATTTAAAAGGACAAAAACAATAGGAAATAAAGTCAGAATGGTGGAACTGGGAGTGTGAGAGAGCAAAAAAAAACGAGAAAGAGAAGAAGAAAATTGAAAAAGGGAAAATAAATATAGAAGATTATAAAAAAATAAGAGCAGAATTCAAGAATATATGTGAAAAGAGAAAATAGAATATCGAAAACTGATGGAAGAAAAGATAAAGAAAATCAGAAATGAAGGGCAGGCTTGGGAATTTGTAAACCAAATAAGAAAAAAAGGAAATAGGAAAGAAACAGCAATAGATAAAGAAAATGAGAAAAACACATTAGAAATGTGCTACAAGGAAAGGAAGTTAAGATCATAATAGAAAACGGCAAAATAAGAGAAAAAAAACAAAAAGAAGGGAATCAAAAAGAAGAACTGAAGGGGCCTTAAAAAAGTAAAGATAGGAAAAGCAGGAGGCACAGATGCTACGCAGGGGAAGAATGAGAGAGAGAATAAGAAAAATATTAGAAAAAATATGGCAGGTAGTAGGATTTCCAGAAAAATGGAAGGAAGCAATTATTTGTCTAATATACAAAGGAGGGGATAGACAGGAAGTGAAAAACTACAGGGGGATTAGTTTAACAAACATTGGATATAAGATATACGCAGAAATAATAAGAGGAAGAATGGAAAAGAGATAGAAAAAAAAGATAATTCCAGATTGGCAGACAGGTTTTTAGGAAAGGAAGAGGGACAATTGATAACATATATATAATAAAACAATTAATAAATAAAGAGATAGAAAAGAAAGGAGGCAAGGTATATGCAGTATTCGTAGATATAAAAGCTGCATTTGATAGAGTAGATATTGTGGGAAATGATGAGGAAAAGTGAAATACATGAAGAGATAATAGAAGCAGTGGAAGAGATTTATAAAGAAACAAAAAATAAAGTCAAGGTAAAAGGGAAATTAGGGAAAGAGTTTTGGACAGAAAGAGGGTTGAAACAGGGTTGTCCGTTAAGTCCGATGCTATTCTCTATATATATAAGAGATCTAGAGGAAGAAATGAAGAGAGATCATGTTGGAGGAATAAAATAGGAAGAAAAAATGTAAATAAAAAATAATAAGAGATGAAGAAAGTATTAAAGACGTTGAGAAGATATTTAGAGAAGAAAAAATTAGAGGTAAACGTAGAAAAACCAAAATAATGATATGTAAGAAGAAAAAAGGAAGAGAGAAAATAGAGATGGTGGTGGGGAGAAGAAGAAATAGAAAGAGTCGACAAATACAAATACTTAGGATACATGATGAGGTATGACAATAAAGACAGTGATCATATAAGAGAATTAAGGAAAAAAGGATGTAATATAATGGGACAAGCGTGGGGTATGGGAGAATAATTATTTGGCAAAAGTAGTAGAAAAGAAAGTGGCTATTTGAGAAAATTGTTAAAAGTGTTATGATGTACGAAGCGGAAATTTGGGGTTGGAAGGAATGGGAAGAACTAGAGAAGATACAGGAAAGATTTTGGAGATGGACGCTAAGATTGGAGAGGAAACACCAGGATATTTAATAGAGGAAGAAATGAAAATAGAAAAAATAAGAATACAAGCAGGGAAGAGAGCAATAAGATTTGAGGAAAGGATGGGAAGATAAAAGATAATAAAATTTTATATGAATGTTGGAAGGAAGTAAAATTGCGAAGAACAAAACATGGACAAGAAGAGAGAAGAGCATATTACAGAAAAGGGGAAGAAGAAATAACACAAAGGGACAAGGACAATCAAAACAAGAAAGAGAAATGAAGATAAATGAATCAAAGTATAATGTAAAATATAAAAGACATAATGGTGGAAGAGATACCAAAATATATAACAGGAAGATTGGATATAAAAGAAAAACGTATGGTAGTTAGATATAGATTAGGAAATGAAGAAAGACAAAATAAATATTGGAGAAAAGATGAAAAAGAATGTAGAGCACATGGTAGAAGAGTGTTATAGAATGTAAGGAGAGAAAGTGAGAAGAGAAGTTCTGCTAGGAGAAAATGGAGAAGGCATAAAGTGGATGAAAGAGGTAGAAAACAGAAGAAGATAGATGGAAGAAAGAAAAAGAAACACAATAAAAAACATGTAACAGAGGTGTGGTTAAAAACAGAAAAAGAAAATAAGTTATTATTTTGCAGAATTTGTTGTGTTAATTAATTTTTTTTAGTATTTAGTAAGATGTATATAAACCAAATCTATTTGTTAATTTCAAAGACAAATAAACTGATATTGATACAGTCAAGTTTATAATATATATTTGAAGTTATATTTAATGAATTATAAGTCAACTAATAAGAGTTAGGTGTATTGAATTAAATAAAATTTTACCCATAATAATTTAGGTATTTAAAATTAGATATTTAATTGTAATAATCACTTCCTCCCGTCCCATAGTAAAGGGGCGTCATATCAAACAGGGCATAGGGCGGCATCAAGTCGAAATCCGCCGCTGGACTACAGCCGGTTAATTTAGATTCAAATTAAATTTAAGTTGAAAAAGTTCAAATGGTTACTGCAATTATCATTTAAACTCTTTTAATATACCTACAAATTTAGCTCTTTATTTCGTAAAAATCATCAGCTTATAAATCCCAAATGGTAAACTTAAAATAAAACTTCTGAATAACAGTGTACCGAGCAAACGAAACCTCTATCCCATGCTAATTTTATGTTTATATGAACATTCACGTCATTTTTTATTGTACAACACATCCATCAATTTACTACATATGAGTTTATCTTTGTTAAAACTTTTGTGCTCTCTCTACGAGTTTTATCGGCGTCTTTATTGCCGCCGTAACTGTAGTAATACCGCAACTGTTTGGTCTGTTGAATGCACCCATTATCGCTTCTTTACCATTTCCGTTAGTTATTCTTTGGTAGCACGTGGGTAGCACAGAAAACGATTTATATACTTTAAATGTTTTAAAAAGAAACATTAGTCTTTTGTATAACTTTTTATATCAATTCCCATTTCAATGGCTAATACAAAGACACCTGTAATGGCATTGCACGAATTATCGGTGAAAAAAAAAAGGATGGATATCACCTGAATATAATATAACCCATTCCAAGCAAGGAACCCATATAAATGAATTCCATTATGAAGTTAAAGTGGAATCTGTTGTTGGATATGGTGTGGGTAGGTCTAAAAAAATAGCTAAACATGAAGCGGCTCAAAGTGTATTAGATTCTTTAATGAAATTGAATTTGTATTCGCCCGATGGAACAATTATCAAAGCACCATGTAGCCCTATAAAATTGCTTGTGAACGCCATCGGAGACTTAAACGAAATCTGTGTTGAAAACAAAATACCTTTACCAACTTATACAGAAATTTCCGATATTGGACCACCACATTGTAAAGAATTTACATACGATTGTCAGTTAGCATCAATAGCAACAAGAGCTACTGGTGGTTCGAAGAAACAAGCTAAACAACTTGCAGCTAAGGAAATGTTAGACAGGTAATCATATTACTTTTTCCAATTAGTCTTTGTTCTGTGATCATAAAAAAGTACACATTAACAAATGACAATTTAAATTAAATTTAATTTTTTAATATATGACCTGTAAATTCTTTGCCAATCTTCACATTACAATTACGCACTACTATTTCCAAATCATATCTTGGAATTTCACTGTATATACGATCTAGCTGTTTGTAATAATAGCCTTTTATCTCCAATCTATTGTCCGTATATGAACACCTATAATGCTTACATTTCTGCCAATTCCTTTTCTTGTAAATATGTTAATTAGTACTTCTTGAATCTAACTTAACAAAAGATGGCAAATTACTCATACAAATAAAAGCAACAAAATTAAAAATATTATTCATCTTTGCTTAACATTAATTACGAATTAGCTTAGAGATTAATTTTAGGCCCTTTATTATTTCTCATTTACGGTTGGGGCACGACCAACAAACTATCCTGTAGCATTCGACACCACATTTTAAAAATGTTTTGGATTGTATACAGGTAACTTCAGAAAACATGTAGCATATGAAAGTTAGGTTATTTTAAATGGATCACTCTGTATTTTTTTTATTTTTGAATTTTTTTTGAATCGATTGGAGCTTCTACTTTATGTATCCCTAATCGTAAACTAGCCATTTTCTAACACATGACTTATGAAGGTTGTTATTTATTTATTTATGTTATTTACTTATGTACAGGGCTATAAATTACCCACCCTTATTATCGTTATTATTGCTCATAGAGAAAAAAATTTTCTTAAAATGTTATCAATAGTTCAGTTACACGCCGTTTACAGGGCAAAACAAAAATATGATGTATTTTTTTAATGCAACACCCTGTATATTATTACATTTTTGGAGAGATCTTGTTTTTCTAACCTCAAAATATATCATATGTTGCCTTTATCTTGAGTCGTTATTGAGTTATTAATCGTAGAGAATAACACAGATACTTAATATGGAATTGTTAACATTGTCAGTCAAAGTAAGCCATGTAAATGGCAAATGTTGTGTTTAGTAATTGACATTTCATTAATTAAATCACCACAATAATTTATAGTGAAACAGAAAACCTTGATATGTTCAAAATAATAAAAGGTCTGTAATTTATAGTGAATAACTCTGTACTGATGCAAAATGACGTTTGTGTTGGAAATAAAAGATTATTATTATTGTTATATTAATTGTACGATAAAAAGTAATGTACGTCTTTTAACATGTCCTTATACCTACTTACTTCCGTTTCTGAGATAATTCGATTTTACCTGATTTGCAGACCCTCCAAAAAAATACAATAACTTCAAAATAAATAAGAACAAGCAGCTTTGTCTTACACCGCCTTACTAAGAGCTTTCAACATCCTTTTTGGAATATTTACTTTTATGTGTTTCTGGAGCACCCTGTACAATCTAAAATATTTTTAAAATACGGTG
Source organism: Abscondita cerata (assembly GCA_030710515.1). NCBI lineage: Eukaryota > Metazoa > Arthropoda > Insecta > Coleoptera > Lampyridae > Abscondita > Abscondita cerata. Next base: position 37,783 of record JALBCR010000304.1, read on the forward strand.
TCAAATAATCTCGATATACGGGCGAATCACCACCAACGAGACTGAGATTTATAGCAAAACATTAAAAGTTTTACAAGTTTTGTCTTTTTAGTAGCTTACAGGGTGATAAACTTTAAATTTTAAAATTATTTTGAAATATACAGTATGTCCCAAAAAAGTGTGGTGCATCAAAGTTATGTTTTTTCTTATGGAATCTGTATTTTATTAGGTTTTTTGATTACTCGTAAAAATAAGGTATACTTTAGTAAAGGTACCTAACAATAGAGTGTTCTGAGTCAGGTCGACTTTTCTTAAAATATGGAGTATTCAAAAAATTCAATATCTTCTAATGCAACAAATCATAACAAATTTACTCTTACGTCTAAATAGTTGGATATTAGATGAATATATTCCATGATTAATAATAATAATAATATTTTTATTGTGTGTGATTGTAAACTTGTACTTACACTTGTCATAAAATAATTGTGTATAAAATATCACAGATCAGTCTTAAATCTATACATATAAAACTCATTACAATCATAAAAAGCATGATATACTAGTAATTTTTTAATTTTATTTTTAAAAATTTTGAAAGGTAAGGATCTTACCTTTTGTGGTAGGTGGTTAAATAACGATTGAGACTGAAATCTTGTCTCATTTTGAGATTTACTCAACCTGCAATGATCGAGTCTAATTTTATTTTTCAGTCTTGTATCGTATGTATGAAAATCTGACTGACTAGAAATTGCGATTTTTTGTTTGCATAACATAAACATATAAATATATATATATATATATATATAAATGCAGAGAAAGCGATAGAATCTGCAGTTCTTTAAAGGTGTCGCGACATTCATCTCTATATTTTAGGTCCGTAATTATGCGAACAGCTTTACGTTGCAACCGAAAAATATTCTGCCAATGAGTGCCCACTAATATTGCATAGGACATACTGCTCTGAAATAATGCAAAATACAAAATATTAAACATCTTTTTACAAATGTTCAGAATTTACAGGTTAATTATTCAATTTGTAATATGAGCCATATTTTAAATGGAACACCCTGTATTTTATTAATTCATAGCGTTAACAAAAAAGTTCTGTTTCGAATCATATAAGGGTGACCTATGCCTAAGTGTTACAGTTTCTACACAATTTACAATTTCCTTAAAATTAATGGTAGCGAGAGATAAATAATAAAATACAGGGTGTTCCATTTAAAATAAGGCTCATATTACATATTGAATGATCAATTATTAACCTGTAAATTCTGAACATCCTGTAAAGATGTTTAATATTTGATCATGGAATACATTAATTTAATATCCAACCAGCGTGGAGCAAAATCTGATTTCTATTTAAAAATCAAAAACCATTGATTTTTTAAAAATAACGATTTATTTAATTTTTTGATTTTTAAATTTGAATATCGTCAGCGATACTGCAAAACCTCGTATCTGCAGTTTGATAAATTTTACGTGAGACACAAAAAACTCTTGTTAATATCAAATTGATTTCACAGTAGAATTTAATTCTTTATCTATGAAAAGGTAATTGATATCTCTCTGAATCCAACATCTATGAGGTTTAGCACACATATGCATAATCATTTAAACTTGTGATACATTATAAAAAGTGATTTCTGATAAAATTTGCGTAATGCGTATACGAGGTTTTGCAGTTTCGCCGACGATATAAAATTTGAACATTTTGATTCTTTGAAAATTGAAATTATTGTTAATTATTTTAATGTATAAGTCTAAAAATTATAACACAATTTGCGGCTCAAAACTGGTGACAACGCATTTGTCGCGCTTCTTGCTTCTTGTAAGAAAATTCTGTCGATGCTTGTTTTCCTTCTCGTTCTCAACCTATAAATTGACGTTGCACAACAATATCACGCATTTCGCTAGTTAGGTTAGTTAAGTGAAGGAAAACATATAAATTCAATAAGGTAAAATGAATGGAAGAAAAAGAGGACCCAATATGACAGTTCTATATTAAGACAACAAATCCAAATAAATTAGGGGTGTAGGGCTATCTGTAGAAAGTGCAAGGAAGATATTCAAGGGTTAGTCCAAGACTTAATGCACACCACGATGTTTGTAATTATCAGAGAGGAATACAGATACAGGTAATTAAATTATTAATTTAATTTTATTTATATCTTAGGCAAAATAGGATTGTTTTTAATTTAAATGTTAGGTGAAATCTGACACGTGGCCTTTAATGTAACTTTTAACGCGACCTTTTCAGGTTAATTAAAGATTATCTTTACTCTTCTATACTTACTTAATTTTAATTTTTCAACTTAAAACAATAAATTTGCTTTTACATCTCTATTATTGAACATTTTAACTTTATTTTAAAATCAATAATTCAATACTATATCAAATATAAATATATCATCAATTTCAATTTTCAATTATGTTTTCTCTTTACAGAGAGTCGAATGTCGCTTGACAGTTTTGCTTTTGCTAGCACATCATCTGCCTCAAGTTGTAGTTCACTCATCATGAGTATGACGGATAGTTCACATGTTGAAAAACTCCACCGAAGAAGTACCAACAAGTCCAACAACTTTTGAGGCAGTCCAAAAAAGAAAGCAATCGAAACTCAGCGTACCATGAGTGGTTTTGTAATACGGACTTCAACTGCTGAAAAACATAAAATTGACAAACAAATAGCAAAGGCTATTTTGCTACTAATTCGAGCTTCAGATGTATTGAGAATTTAGTGGTGAAAAAACCATTCAGTTATGAAGGCCTGGTTATACACCGCCCTCGAGAAAAACGGTAGCAACAAGTCTTTTGGGCGAAATCTATGAAGAGGAAAAAGAAAAATGTGTCTCCTCCCTGTCAGGACAGTCCCTAAAAATGTCAATTGATGGGTGGTCAAACGTGCACAACGAACCAATGATATGTGCAACGATAACCACTGAAGAACTCAAATAGTTTGTGACCTGATTTCTTCATGTAAATTAAAATACAAGTGTACCGTAAAATCTTTTGTGACAAACAATGCCGCAAATATGACAATTATGACAAAACATTAGAAGAAAAAACGAACATAAAAGTTATAACTTATGGCTGCTTTGCACATATTTTTAATTAACTGTGCAAGGACTTTCAAGTTAAAGACGTTAAAGAACATGTGGTTCAAATTTTTAAGTATTTTCGAAATAACCATTTGGCTAGAGCTAATTTCAGTCAAGCAGTAGGCAGCGCTTTAGTCGTTCCAAGCGATGTGCGATGAATAGCCTTGGCGACTGCTTAGAGATGTATGTCACTCAGTGGGGCATCATATTAAAAATCTGCGAAGAAAATAAAAAGGAGATTGATTCCACTATTTACCGAAAAGTTTCAAATATTGCGATTAAACATGCAGCGCAAGATTATTTAAACATTTTAAAACCTACATCAGTTGCTCTTGATACTGTGCAGAGGAAAAATGCTACTATCGCAGATGCTGTAGAGCAGTGGAAACATTTACAATATATCTTTGATGAATCTGTGGAATTACCATTACAAAAACACAACAATTTAATAATCGATATAAGCAAGCACTAACGCCATATCATTTTATAACATATGTTGAATCTACAAAAACAAAATACCAGTTAACACCAGAAGAAAAGAATATGGCACACAAACAATTAACGAGTTATATGAAAACACTGGATTGTTACCTTTAGTAATAAAGTTAAATGCCCGCAGTGCTCCATTTAAGCAAGTTATGTTTTCGGACGAAGTAATAAAAATGTAAACGGACTACAATGGTGATTATCACAAAATGATGAGCCGGAAATCTTGAAACAGTTTCCAATAATAAAACAGTTCCTGTGTGCAACTGCTTCTTCAGCTTCAGTAGAACGCGTATTTAGCTCTTTTGGTCTTGTACACTCGGATATTAGAAACAGATTAGGCATCGAAAAAGGAGGAAAACTCGTGTTTTTGTTTAAATTGTATAACGAAAATGAGTACACTGAAAATATACAGTAATAAAATTTAGGTGTTACGTTTAGTTTAAAATTTGGAATTATGTACTTCTTTTTGTTGTTTTTGCTAGAGCAAGCAGATACTTCTTTGGATTTTGAAAACTTTTACTTTGATGTTATGTTGTTATCTGGTTCTGCATAAAAAGAAAAATTTAAATCATGATTTTAATTTTAAAAATCAAGCGATTTAAATCGTGATTTTAATCAACCTAATCCTGTATCCAACTGTTTAGACGTAAGAGTAAATTTGTTATGATTTGTTGGATTAGAAGATATTCTATTTTTATTTAATACTCCATATTTTAAGAAAATCGACAAAACTCAGAACACTCTGTGTTTAGGTATAGAAGCAATAACTTTATAATCAATGGGTATAGGGAACCTTTATGAAACTATATCTTATTTTTTACGGGCAATCAAAAAACACAATAAGATACAGGGTGTTCCATAAGAAAAAATATAACTTTGATGTGCTACACTTTTTGTAACATACTGTATATTTCAAAATAATTTTAAAATGTAAAATTTATCAACCTATATGCAGATGACACAACATTTACCAACACAGATCAGATTTACTACAATTAACAAGTGATATTAGGCAAGTGTTACACAAGGTTCAATAGTGGTTCAATTCTAATTGGACTCATTTGACATAAGCAAGATTTCATATGTCAAAGATCTTAACAGAGTACGATATTAAATTAAAACTTAGTACATCTTTAATATTTGTAGGGTTGATGGTTTATCATAAGTTTTGTTGGAAAGAGCAGGTAGAAAATGTCACACTCAAATTAAATAAATAATAATTTTGTCTACGTCGGTTAAACCCTTTTTGCTATTTGCCAACTCTTCCATATAGTCTACTGTTTGGTTGTTTCAATAAAATAAGAATTTCACAATTTCAGTTTAATGTAATACATATACACAGTGGAATGTGAAATGATTAATTTGCGTCTCTTAAAAACAGTAACAGAATGAAGTAATTGTGCCAAAAACTACCTGGGTTCTTTAAGACCTTGTCATGCGCCATAGACTTCTTAAATATACTATGCCTATTTTGAAGCTACAATAAAATACAGGTAGAATAAACTTAAAAAAAGACCCTAAGAATAATTTTGATACGGACAATAGAACTAGTTGCAAAACTGTGTTTATCACAGAAAACATAATAGTGTATAATTTATTTGTTTGTTTTTAAAAATTAGTAGCTTTATCAAAACAGTTCAGATGTGCATAACTACCAAACACGAAGCAATAACAATTTGAGATCAAACTTTGCACAGTCTTCATTATTTTTTAAATCATTTATGTGTAATTCTCTAAGAAATTTTAACAATCTATCAACTTCAATAAAAAACATAGGCAATTATAAAAAATTCAGGATTTTGTTAAAATCAACCAGTTTTACTCGCTTGAGGAATGCCGAAATCAATAATTTATAATCAAATGTTGTTTTATTGTCCCAAATGTATGTATATTTCAACGTCCCTGACAAGTGAAATAAATGTCTGTCTATTATACCGGGAGTTCGTTCTAAAAGTCGTGTATGTAATGATGTTTTGAACAAAATAACATGTTCTAAAATAACAATCATATCACAGGTAATTGACAAATTCTTGATCGCACAGAAAATAGTAGATTATTTTACTAGGAGTTAAACAATATAAATGTTAGCCGAGACAGCAAATTAAGCGAAACAATTATATTTTTTAACTCCAAGTGAAATATATTATTTTTTCTTCAAGCGTTTATTGCTAGTTTTCATGTGTTATTTTCAAATTTTCGAGATTCTCGAGTGTTATTGTGAGGATTAATATCGACGAATCAAGTACTTTTTACTGTAACATTCATAATATGACATTACCAAGGTACCAACCTCTAAATAGTTGTGAAAACAAAAGAACTGTTGCTTTTAATGTTTAGACAGTAAAAAGCGTTTTTAGCGTCTGCCAGTAGTTTAATAATATGCCGTTTATTGTCGCTTGAAGAAAAACGTGTTTTGGCGATGGTGAATGCAGATCAAACGTAGTTTGCGGCAAATTTCTGTTGAAGTTGGTTTATGCAAGTCGCAAGTATATTATCCTATAAGCCACAATGCCATCAAGAGATTTTTGCTGTAGACGAAGAAAGTAGAAATGCATTTTGCTATGAAATACAAGAGCGCGCGAACAATGATCGCCAATTTTTTTCGTCGTGTGTTTCACAGAAGGGTACTTTTACTTTAAATAACGAACCACAGAAAAACGTGTTTTGGCGATGGTGAATGCAGATCAAACATACAGTTTGCGGCAAATTTCTGTTGAAGTTGCTTTGTGCAAGTCGCAAGTGTGGAATCACCACGTTGGTTTCCGGACCTGGTCATGAAGACCCTCCCGGATAATTAGGAAAAAAATGTACAACACAATTTCACAAAACACAATCACACACTAATATAGGGCACACAACAAATATTCTACAAATTAATGTTGAGGGTTGAGTAAAGATAAATCAGATTTCTTGTCTTATCTTTGTTTCAGGAATAGGGTCGATATTTTACTTTTACAGGAAACACACTGCGGAGATGAGACAAGTATACTCACTAAAGGTATAGTAAAAGGTTTTCAATTAGTAGGTTGTATTGAGCCCGATTCATGGAATACCAACATACGTCAAAGAAAATATTCAATACTAAAATATACAAAAAAGTATAATTTCTGGAATTTTCGTTATAACTACTAAAATAGGAGATTTACACGTAGTAAATATTTACAAAACCTCCTCCTATATCTTGGCCAGAAACTTTTAATGTCGTTTTTTCTCATCCATGTGATCTAAAACTGAAACTATCTGATGATTTGCGTATTATGGAAAATTGGCGATTATGCCCCAATCCATAATTTTAACCCAGTTTATCTGGGAATAACTAGATACGTTTTTAATTCACCAAGATCATTTAGAAAAAGTCAAACAAAAATGTAAACAAGAAATAATGTCATTCAAAAATTAGCTGGAACAACTTGGGAGCGGATGCAAAGACATAAGGTTTATATATATATATATATATATATATATATATATATATATATATATATATATATATATATATATATACACAGGTGTCCCACGACGATTAAGACAAGTAATATATCAGAATTGGGCAGTAGTAGATAATTATAATTTTGGGGGTGTAAATTAGAACAAATGTTGCATCTTTTCTTGTTATTGTGTTACCCAATGAGGTATTTGTTTTTGGTCACGTGACGTCGCATTCAAAATTATTAATGGGACAACCTGTATATTTGAGCCTTTCTGTGTTCCTCCCGATAAAATAATTCCAACTAACTAGCACACTTGGGGTCTAAAGTGATTAATTCAAGAGCTACAGGTACTTAAAGGTTGGAAGTTAAAAATTCAAATTGAATCCCCTGTAATTTTCGGCTACAGATTTAGAAGATTTGAAAAAATACCTCATTGGGTAACACAATAACAAGAAAAGATGCAACATTTGTTCTAATTTACACCCCAAAATTATAATTATCTACTACTGCCCAATTCTGATATATTACTTGTCTTAATCGTCGTGGGACACCACGTATATATATATATTCAATAAACCTTATTTACCGTTAGGTGTTAAGGTATTACATACATTTACAATTACTTCAACTTAAATTAAAATTAAATATAATTTCTTTAACACATTCATTCAACTTAAAAAATTTAACTTTCTATATAATCGTTTTTTTTTCTCTCATCATGTGTTGTATACTATTTTGATCCAATCTTTTTGTTCTTTGCCACTTTTTTTCCTTCGTTCCATGTCATTCCTTGTTCTTTCAGGTACTCCACTTCCTTATCCCATGATTTTTTGGTCTACCTCTACTTCTCTTCTGTGTAGTTCTCGTCTCCCATATTTTTCTTGTAGTTCTATTCTCGTTCATTCTTACTATATGTCCAAACCATCTTAGTTGTTGCCTTTTTATACAATTCCTTACTGATTCCACTCCTAGTTCCTCTCTTATTGTGTTGTTTCTAATTTTGTCTATTTTGTGATCCCCATAACTCCGCGCAAATACTTCATTTCTACGGCTTGCAGTTTGTTTTCTAATTGTTTTGTTAAAACCCAACTTTCACTGCCATATAGTAATATTGGTCTATAAATGGTTTTAAATACTACCATTTAGTTCTCCTTCTAATTTCTTTTTCTGTATAAGTGGGTTTCGTAGTGCATGGTATATTTTAGTCGTTTTATCTATTCTTTCGTTTATTTCTGCGTTATTATTCCCAGTTCTTTGTATTTTAACTCCCAGATAATTAAATGCTCTTACTTGTTCGATGTTCTTCTGGTCTATCTTTATTGTTATATCCTTGTCTTCTTTTCTATAACCATAACTTTGGTTTTTGTACATATATTTTCAAATTTTGCTGCGTAATGCATTATTCTATACTTCCATGTAGTGTTGCAAGTCTTTTGTGTAAACATTAAAGACGGTAAATAAGAACATAAAATATAACATCACAGCCATTGCATGACGACATATAATGGACCGGTCCTAGCGCCAATCACGACAATGACAAAATAAATAGTACGTTAAAGAAATAACAAAACAAAATAATGGAAAAACAGATAATCAGGACAAGAATACAAAATATTGCTGAACTTCAGATGTCCTTCAGATTCGTAAGCCATAATATAGCTTCGTCCGTTAAATTATGAATATTTGAAAACCCTCCTTTAAACTTCGTTAATTGACAATCCTCTACAATATGTGTAACGGTCTCTGGTTCGTTTCCACAGTCACAATTTGGATTAGAAATCGCACCCCATTTAAACAACATAGAGTTGCATTTTGAATGGCCTGTTCTTATGCGATTAACTTTTGATCAAATTTTTCTTTTTTGATCATAGTCCAGGACTTCTATTGTTGGATCATCAATGTGATGTTTATTGAAAATATCAACTCCAGACCATAATTTTTTCCACTATTCAACTTCGGAAAAAGCCGTACTTAAGTAGTCTTGCAACCATATAGAACTTCGAGATTTAAGTATTTTGGCAGGAGGGTTGTCAATGTCATTCCAAATTGGTAAGTTTCTGTTGAGTTGACATTTATCCCATTCACGTTTTAACGCAGCTTTTCGTGGAATGTTCGATGGAGTAATATTACAAAGAACAGAAGCCAATCGAGAGAAGTAGATTTAATGGTTCCACTAATTATACGCATAGTGCAATTCAACTGGGCATCTATTTTTTTGTATGATAACTATTCAACCAGACAGGAGCACAATATTCTGCTGTAGAATAAACTAATGCCAATGCAGCTGTACGAAGTGTCTTTGCATCTGCTCCCCAAGTTGTTCCAGCTAATTTTTGAATGACATTATTTCTTGTTTACATTTTTGTTTGACTTTTTCTAAATGATCTTTGTAAATTAAAAACGTATCTAAAGTTATTCCCAGATAAACTGGGTTAAAATTATGGTTGGGCATAATCGCCAATTTTCCATAATACGCAAATCATCAGACAGTTTCTTTTCAATTACGAAAAAATCCGAATGTTGAAATGAAATTGCAATACATTCCATAAGGTCAGTGGTCAATCTTACTTCTAATAACATTTACAGGTTTGCGGAACGAATTCAAGACGAGTTTGCCTCTGCGTAGACGAATTTTTAACATTTCAAAGAAGGAAGATCAGAAATATATACATTAAAAAGAATAGGTGTAAGAACCGATCCCTGTGGAAGACCATTATTTAAAAATCTAAATTTGCTGCTTTTATCTCCAACAAAAACTCTAAACTTCCGATTAGACAACATATTTTCAATAAAAGAAATAATTTTGGAACAAGGAATAACGTTAAACAATTTAAAAAGTAAACCTTCTTTCCACACGGTATCGTATGCAGCAGTTAAATCTAAAAGACAACTCCAGTTTTAAGTTTCTTCTGAAATCCAGCTTCGATATGTGTTGTTAATGCCAATACTTCATCACAACAACTTCTACCGGATCGAAATCCTGCTTGTTCAATTGGTAATTTCTCTTCTATTAACGGATTAATTCTTTGAAAAATCAATCTTTCCAAAACCTTATAAATTACACTTAACAAACTTATTGGACGATAAGAAGTTGGGTCTGTAGGAGATTTATTTTCTTTAAAATTGCCACGACTTTACATTTCTTTAAATCTGTTGGTAACTTACCTGTATTATAAATATCATTGAGAAACATAAGTAGCCACTTCAAAGAGTAATTTCCCAAATTTTTCAGAAATTCTGGATGTATTCCATCAAACCCAGCAGCTTTCTTTGATTTGGTCTTTTTAATGCATGTTTTAGCTCTTCTACAGTAAAAGGTCTGGATATATCTTCTGAGATAGGTGTAGATTTTCTTTTCTTTTGTAGACACTTTTCATCTTTGTGATAATCGATTTCTCCACTTTTACTGAGTTTGAAACATTAACCAACCGAGAAGCAATAGAATTTGGAGAAATTTTTGTATTTGTTTTAGAAGATTGATTTGTAGAACCTAATTTATTTAAAAGTGCCCAGCTTTTTTACGACTTGAATGTACAAAATCCATATTTTCCATTAATGAATTCCATTTCTCTTTTCTTCCATTATTTAGAGATGACAGTACAGCATTCCCATTTTCTTTATTTGGATTTTCTAGATATGATTTGTACAATCTGTTTGTTTCAGTTGACCAACATGGGACATATTCCTGTCAAAACCACGTGGAATGGATTTTTGCTGCACATTTAACAGCACCTACAAACCTAAAATAATTATCAGAAACCGGTGGTATCCATCTAAGAATAGAATCGAGAGATGTTCTATAGTGTATCCAATTAGCTTTTGAAAATTCCATCTTAGTTTTCCTAAAGATTCTACAAACGGAATTTGAAGTCCAATTTGTATTAACGAAGGTCTATGTTGACTTTTGGAAAATCGTTTAATACCATACGTGTTGATTGTAATCGAACCATGTCACGATCTATTGATACTAAACACAGGTACGGGCTGTAATCGTTTTGCCATCGACCGGAGTAAAATGTTTTGTTGTCTTTTGGATCGTATACTAAATGTATGTTTTGAAATTCCATCCATGTTTGTAACGTTATTCCATTGATATCGTTGTCTTTGTAGCCCCATAATGTGTTGTGACAATTAAATTCACCAACATATACACATGGATGAGAAAAACGACATTAAAAGTTTCTGGCCAAGGTATTGGAGGAGGTTTGTAAATATTTACTACGTGTAAATCTCCTATTTTAGTAGTTATAACGAAAATTCCAGAAATGATACTTTTTGTATATTTTCGTATTGAATATTTTCTTTGACGTATGTTGGTATTCCATGAATCGGGCTCTCAATACAATCTACTAATTGAAAACCTTTTACTATACCTTTAGTGAGTATACTTGTCTCATCTCCACAGTGTGTTTCCTGTAAAAGTAAAATATCGACCCTATTCCTGAAACAAAGATAAGACAAGAAATCTGATTTGTCCTTACTCAACCCCTCAACATTAATTTGTAGAATATTTGTTGTGTGCCCTATATTAGTGTGTGATTGTGTTTTGTGAAATTGTGTTGTACATTTTTTTCCTAATTATCCGGGAGGGTCTTCATGACCAGGTCCGGAAACCAACGTGGTGATTCCTCACTTGCGACTTGCAATAAAGCAACTTCAACAGAAATTTGCCTGCAAACTGTATGTTTGATCTGCATTCACCATCGCCAAAACACGTTTTTCTGTGGTTCGTTATTTAAAGTAAAAGTGCCCTTCTCTGTGAAACACACGACGAAAAAAATTGGCGATCATTGTTCGCGCGCTCTTGTATTTCATAGCAAAATGCATTTCTACTTTCTTCGTCTACAGCAAAAATCTCTTGATGGCATTGTGGCTTATAGGATAAATATACCTATTTGTTCAATAAAATTTTGTTGAAGTGCATTTTTATTTAAAAATGAACATTTCGATTAGTTTAATGATGACTTTATTCTTTCCAAATATTCAGTTACACTATTGCTATTTGTTACTAATATTGGTACAGTAAGAAATTCCTTTTTTTGAACGCAGAACTGTGTTTATATTGAAACAATTCATATTTCGACGGGTTTTACCTTTATGAAGACATTTTTTTCTGCTTTTTCCGAACTCAATTCCGCACTACCCTTGAGGTTGAGTTCACGGCGCGTTTTTCTTCATGTGGTTTCCCCGATAGACCTACTCCACAGTTTTCACTTTTTCTTTAGTGAATTTCTGACCCTGCCATGATATTGATAGTCATCGTTATTTTTATTCTCACTTATCACAGGTGATTGGCTTGCTTTTCGTTTCAATGAAGCGGTTGATCTTGATAAAGGTACCATCGTTGTAAGTTCGTCATCAACTTCGTCGTCTTCGTCATTCGAGTCCTCTACATCTTCTTTCGCACTTATGCAGGTCTCTCCACAGCAAATCTTGCACAAAACAGAACATTTCAAACTTGTTTTTCGACATCTACAAGCCCTGCTACAGTTGGTTGTACATCCACAGAATACAAAGTCCAAAAGTATGCGTGGTATCTGTTCCTGATCGGTTGTCATTGCTTCCAAGTGCATTTATCTCTGCATCGATTCAGTTTTGCGCTTGATGATATGTTCGATGGGAATGTTGCCTCGCTGCTGAGCTCGTGGGAGGTAAACGCGATAAGTCAGTTTTGGTTTTCAGATCAGGTTGCGAAAACGAACAGCGAGACAACATTTCCTTCGAACATATCAAGTGCAAAAAGTAGATCGGTGATCGCCTGTGATAAGTGAGAATGAAGATGATGACAAGGTGAGAAATTAACTAAAGAAAAAGTGAAAACGGTGGAATAAGCTTATCGGGTAAACCACATGAAAAAAAACGGCCCGGTACTTAACCTCAAGGGTGATGCGGAATTGAGTTTGGAAAAAACAGAAAAATATGTTTATAAAATTAAAACCTGTTGAAATATTAAATGTTTCAATATAAACACAGTTCTGCGTTTAAATTAACTAAATTAGTAGCTATTGCTAGCGTAAATGAATAACATTTGGAAAGAATAAAGTCATCATTAAACCCATCGAAATGTTCATTTTTTAAATAAAAATCCACTCTAACAAAGTTTTTATTGAACATATAGGAATATTTAAACAATGTATAATGCATAACAATCGTTTATTTTGATAAATGAACGGGAGACAAGTCGTATTACGACGAAATGCAGCGCGGAGTGCCACCGTAAGTCACCATATTTCGAAATCCCGCACGAAACATAGCAACTTTGTGCTTCGATTGACGGACGGCAAATGGTCGTATCGGATAATTTTTTTTTGTAAATGCTAGAAATTACTTTATCTTTAATATTTAATAATTCTCACAAAAAGCATCAGGTGGACTGGAAAAAGATAGGAACGAAAAGAAAAAAACTTTTTTAGTCTTTCTGTCGACTTTAAAAAGCAATAACCTTTTCCGTTAAACGCAGTTTTTTGTTAAATAACATTGTTGAAAATATAACTCAAAACGAATCCAAAGACACTGATATTATGACTGTGCGATAATTAGAACGCGAAGTATGAAAATTCCAAAAAAACACCAAACCTAAGATGGCGGAGAAAAGTTGGTTGTAGGCGTGGACAAACTTAAGGTTCAACTCACCGAGGAAAACTCTTTCGAATCGAGGGTAAGAGAAAAATGTATACAAAATTGGTGGGTCACACCTATAAAAATTTCCTAAATGCACTGGACTATTACTTTAAACAACGAACCAAATGTTCAAAACTCGAATGTTAATATTTCCACCAGAATTCAGTATCTCCAAAAATTAAGATTTGGGGACGCCACCCAGATAATAATTCTTTGAGAGAAGCAATCGTTGCAGAATGTGCATTAATTACTGACAGATAAGTGGGCTAACGTGAGAAATTGTTTCTACAGGCTAAGGTATTACTTAGCTGAAAACAGGGGATTATTTGAATATTTATTATAATTTGTTGTGCTACTATTATTTTTCGAACTTTAAATAAAAAATATTTTTGCTTGTTACTTGTCAATTTATTATACATAGAACTAATGTTAAAAAACCTAACTAAAATTGAATATACTTGTTAATTGCCTATGTTCGCCTTTGAGAGTGGACCTGCGGTATATGCCATTCTTACAAATTGGTTTTAGGTTTTTGCGGGATGTTTTGTGAACTAGTGTTGTCTGGATTAGGGTGTAACGTCATTGATTGAAACTTCAACCCGAATCTAGACTACACTATGCTATTCTTCCCGATATTGCTTGTATCGTATCACTAACTGGATTAAATCGATTACTAATAAGAAAACCTGCATCCGTCACTATATACACCACCTCGACATTAATTCTATTTTGAACTTGATACTCATTGCTCTTGTCCTTGCTCGTGTGGTATTCATCTCTGCTCTTCGATTGGTGCTGTTAGTTCTTTGTTATATCAATCCTTACCAGGGATCTACCTTGTTTCTGCGACCGCTCGACTTTTACCCCGTCTACCTCTAATTCACGGTAACCCTCTCCGTTTTAAGGTCGTTATCTACTGGATAGAAAGATTGATATATTTGCGGTGACTGGGAGATTTTATTTTATTTTTGGGTACATTGTTTATTAAGATAACTACAGGGTAGAAATATAAAGCATAGTAGTTCATGATTTACAGAATCAAACGTCTGGAAATGTGAAAATTTGAGAAAACTGGAGAAGTCAGGAATTCTTTAAAAGCAAAAATGCATATTTAATGTCACTCCTTATGTATTTTTTGTGGCTAGTGTTTCAAGATATGAGTTTTTGTATCTTTTTTGTACTATCAGTCAATTCCTCATTCTTCAATTCTGACATTTATCCATAGATTTTTTTTCATTAATACCAAAAATTTACATTTCGTATTATGTCCTCTTTCATAATGCTTCAACAACTATTAAACAAATTGGAAAACAATGTTTAAGATTCGAATAAATGTGATTTTCGAGTTCAACGGACCAGCAGATATAGGAAAAATTTAGTTGTCTTGAATGTACAGAAATTTGTTTTCATTTTGTAAAGCACTGCCTCCAAACGTCTAATAGGGCGTTGTTTTGTATCCCTTAATTTTATTGATAAACCATTTCATATTTAATGGGTCTCAAAAGTACATACCTCGTTGTACTGAAACTTCGACTTAAAAAACGTCAATCATTGATTAGATATAAGGAGGAGGAAATAATAATCGCGTCAAAATTTCTTCTTCTTTGTGCTGATTGCATTTTCTTCTTTTATTGTAATTAAACTTCAAGAGGTGTAATATCTAATTCCTATAAATTAAAATTATTTCAGCTGTTTGGAGATTCAGATAATTAGCGTAAAGATTTGGCGTTTAAAAAATCTCATATTCTCTGTGTGTAAGTTATTTGAAAACATGTTGATTACATTGAACCTGTTCATTGATTTTAGACTGATACAAGCATTACCCAGTTTAATTCAAGAATGTTATGGCTGTGAGGTCACCGAACCAGCTATTACTGAACAAGACCAAAAGGCTTCTGAGAAGTTATGTAAAAATTAAAAAATTAACACAACCAAAAAAAAAAAATAAGCCAATAAAATACAAAGATTACGATAAACATTTGATAAATATGATTAAAGAAAGAGGACTGAATCCCGAAGATTTAAGAGAGGTAAGTTTTTGTTCAATACCTATATGAAGTTACCACTATGTATGTTTTCAGTATTTAAAACGAGCACCTACAGAAGAAAATCTAAAAATGTTTCTTGGCTCAATTAGAATTAGACTATGTAATTAATACCTTAAATGAGACTCCCTATATAGTTGCTTTATCAATTAATACAGTAGTTTCTTTTACTGTTATCGCCATGGGAACGTCTTTTTCGAACGCTGTTACTGCAGTTCTCGTGGATACATTTAAGAATTTAGATATACTTTTATGGTAAAAATATTACATAATCTTAAATATGTTTTATTGTATGTAATTCGATAAGTTACGTGTGTTATTTTGAGCCATTGATTTCTATTTAAATAATTATTAGAATGTACATACATGTAAATAAAGAACATTGAATATCAAAAAATCAAAGACCGTGTCACTTCTGTTTGGTGAAAATTACTTTTTTTACGCGTAAATGATTGTGAAAGTATTAGTTTTAAGTGGGTTGAACTCTATTTTAAGTATATTTCGTTTATATTGATAAAACACGTATGTTTTTCGTACTCGCTGTCGCCACCAATATTTATTTCTTTTGTCATTAGATATTTTTAAATAGTCGTGGTGTCGTGAAATGCTTTATCTTTGATTTGTCACAATTAAGGTTTGAAGAAATCTTTTTATTAAATGTTTTATACACTGTGTCTACAGATGGGACATCCTATAGGTGAACATTATTTTAGTTTTAGCGAAAAATGTCATTCTTGATAAAAAGTTTTGCTTATTCTGAAACCCCATAAAATAAAGTAAAATTCAATTTTTTCAAAATCTGTCTCACTTCATAGTCAGTTTTATGAAAACCATAATATTGATGATTTGAATCGAGCAATAATTGATGCCGTAAATGAAATTGCCTCAAATGCTACGAAACGCTTTTAAGGAAAACGAAGGCGTTAATGTAAAAGAACAATAAATGTTTTGTATGAGACAGTTGCCTTTCAATAGAAAACCATACGTAATTCAAGTTTCTCTTTTTATGGAACGTTTCCTTTCAAGTGTTTTTTCCGGATTTTTAGTAAGCATTTGCGTACATTTAAAAAGATCTGGGTGCGCCTAATAAACCCCCGAATACTGGTAGGTACCTTTAGTCATCTATAAAGGTAAGTAAGATGTAAAGTTTTTTTCTAGACCCACCCCTCGCCGTTGAGTTAATTTGGCACTTTGCAACGCCGTGTTGTTTTTCTTTGAGTTTTCATGGCGTAACAACCGCAATATACAACAAAAGAGGTGTTTCAGATACTACACCCAAGTTACCACATTCAATGTAGTACGTAATTAAAGATTATATCAAACGATTTGAATTACAACTGGGGCTGTGTAACAGTCCAGAGAGTATAGTTGAACTTTGGAGTCAACAACTCAAAACGTGGATATCTTTGAAATCAAGAATAATTACAGCGAGGTTATTAATTTTTGCAAAATATATTAAAAACCGGATAAACCTATTATTGAATTTGTATCTCGATTGAAAGCTAGAGTACGATACTGCAAGTTTCATACATTCCTAGACTAATTCTTAGTTGTACAATTTATCGTGGATTACAAAGGTATATCTCCACACCAAAAAGCCAATACTGAATCTTATAAAAACTCCATTTTCATTCATACCTTCAATCTTTATAATACGTCATTTTATTACTCGACATTTTTCAATAATTCTAAAACTACATTTAAAAAAAAATTGTTTGAATCTTGTATCCGGGTGACTAGTTTTGAGTATTAATGAGAGGATAATCTCTAATTTTAATTTCAAATTTAATGTTACTTTAAGTCTAGTTCTTAATATGTATTCTTTTTTGAGGGCCGTTTTAGGTTTACCTGTGGCCCTACTTTGTAAACTTAAATAAATAAATAAATATTCGTAATGAAATAGTTAATTGCAAATTAACAATGTACAACCTAGTGTAAATGAAATTGACTCCACTGAATCAAACGCAGAATTCGTCCAAGTTTCTGTTGATTCTGTAACTGGGTGTACTCCAACAGCAGTTATCTATAATTGTCTTAACAATAAATCAATTTTTATGGAGTTAAATATAGGAGTGCATAAGTAAAATGTGTGTCTTGAGACATCTCGTGTAAACATTGACACGTGTGAATAGTATAAACTAAGAAAATGCCAACAGTTAACTGTAACGGCATGTGTGTGTTAAAGTGCTTGGATAGCATTTACACACACATGCCGTTACAAATAGGGAGTGCATGTTATATTATTAGTATGTCGTAAATAAGACAATAGTTTATGAAAAATAGTTTTAAATGCTTAGGGTATGCTGGAAGTCGATGTAACTTACAAAACTCGAGCCGAGCCACTATGGTGTAAATTTTCCATCTGATAATATATAATTGATCGTGAATAGATCGTTTATTTTTCGTATCTTTCTTTCCAATTTTTCTTTTCCGTTAATAAATTGTAAGAGAAAGTATAAACTTTCCCTGTCGAATATAATATTTTAGTTCAATTGAACAATCTCATGACAAGATATGAGGAATTTATTTAGAGACATATTGAGGTTACGACTTCTAGTTTTAACTCGTGCTAACGTAACATGTCCGAAATTAATTTACATTAAAGTAACTTTGTCGACAGATGTGCAATTAGTTACATAAAGTCGATCCTTCAATTATTATAGACCACTAGGTGTTTGCAAAAATAACAATCTCGAATCGCCTGCTGTAAGTTCGCAAGAGGTTCTACAATAACAAATAAACACGGGAGGATCACTCAACAGCAGTTTCGTCCTTTGGGAACTCATCAGGAGTGGGAGAGAGTCGAATGTTAGTTCACTATATTACCACAGAATAATAATATTTCGTTGCGTAGAAGTTTCACTGGGTGTCGGAACCTTTGAAGTCGGTGATCCTACGGAAATCGCGCGCTGTACCCACGCGCAAGAATATTATTCATGACTTGAGCGAAGCGGTTATAGAAAGCTTACTATTTCTTAGCAGTGGCATGCGATACATCGCACAATCGGAAATCGACGAATTTACTTTAGCTACACTTGGCTACTCCTGGCTGCGCGTGAGTACAGCGCGAACGCTAGTTAAGACCAAAATTTTAGCTCAGTGAAGTTTCTGTATGAACGCAGTGAACATATTTATTATTCCTGTCATATTACCTCCAGGGGATTCCAAGTCGTTATTTTTGCAAACACTTGATTACTGTAATAATTCAAGGATGGGCTTACAAACTGCTTACACAGTTGTCGAGAAAGTTGCTTTAAGGCAAATTAGTAAATTCATATCATCAAAAACGGCGGCGCATCAAAGGGGCCTAGGGCAGCAGCAAGAAAGCCTAAATCCATCACTGCTTGGATGCACCAAAAATGTAAATTCATTTCATCAAAAATGGCGGCGCATTAAACGGGGTAGCAGCAAGTCTAAATCCACCGCTGCTTGGATACTAAAAATGTAAAGTTACTTGTTGGGCTATAATAGTTGTGTGAAACAAGGATTTGAATCTTTGACTCTGAAGAGTCCCAAAACGACGAAACAGCTATCGAATGATTCTTGGTGTTTGTTTGCTATTGCACAATTATTTGTGAATTTACAGAAGGCGATTCGAGACAAGGTTGCTTTGGTGCAAACTATGCTAAGTTTAGAATAAACAAAAATGAAAAAAAACATGTAAAAACTAGTGAAAAACTATTAACATCAGGATTGTTCGAATGCACAACTTGGTACTGTCTTTGCATTTTGATTAAAATAAATTTTGATCTTTATTTTGTTAGTTATATTGCAAAATGTTTCCTATAAAGTTGTTTATTTTTTAAATACCTATTCAACAAACCCCAGAAGATATAGGTTTTCATTTGAAAATTTGAAGCCTACTTCTTTAATTACGGAAGTTTAACTACTACCGTTACATGCGGCATACTAAAGTTGGTAATGGTAATTTTTTAATTCTCTAAAGCGTTACTTCTTTCGAGAAAATATGTTACGGAGATGGTCTGAAACACCCTGTATATTTATCAATTGAGTGTAAGAAAAGATGCAAATACCCAACTTTTGTTTAAAACATTGTTGTAAAATAATAAAAGCAGAAATACGAGAAGGCGAGTGATTATTGAAAGTTTTTGAGATTACAGAAAAATTGGTGCAAAAGCTTTTGTAAATTACACCTCTTTTACTTGAAAAGACTTTTCTAAAATAAAGTAACCCCCTTAGATATGAAATGGGTTTCTGTCATTTATTTTCTACTCGATTTATTAGAAACAGTAGCCTACAGAACTAATTACACCTAATAAAAATAAAGTAAACAAAGTTTAAAGAATTTTCGATTTGAGAAAAGTTACCTAATTACAATAAATTAATATCGTAACAATTATGCCTCATAACGGTTTGGGATAAAAACACGAATTTTAATCCTCCCAACTTTATGTGCTAAAATTACGGAATTTCTTTGTTTACGAAAGGTATTGTACGGGCAGATTTTTTGAATGGAAGCCGAACAAGCCCCCGTAAAATCTAACTACAGTTCCAGTTGCAGCTGACGCCCTCCTGACGTTAAAAGTTAAATCTTCTAGTAGAAACATGGACGGAGTGAAAATAAACGAGCGGCTCTTTTAAAGTTGTTTAATTATAGAATTACGCAATAATAATTGTTAAAACTATCACTAAATGAAGATGTAAATAGTAGTTCGTTTATTTATGTGTTAGTAATATTCATAGTGATTCATATTCGCGGAGATTTTCAAAGAAAATCGGAGTAGACGCCATGATCCACTGCCAAGCCCAGTCTACTTTGTTTTACATTCTCATAATTATCGCACATTTTTCACACGTGAAAAGCGATTATACAAGTAAGTGTTTTTAACCGGCACAATTTTGTTTATTTGCTTTGTTCAGAAAATACGTAAATTAGTGAATTGTCAAAAACATGCAGGTTTCCATTGATTTTGTTTATACTATAAACCTGGTTTTCCTAATCAGTAATTGAAATTAAACCTTATTTCAATATATATGTTTTCAAGGTTCACGTTTCCCACACTTTTAATTTGTTTATTTACTATGAGGTTATTGACTTTTCTATTTGTAAATAAGTTTTCCCTTTAAAAATTTTATTGTTTTTTTAGATCATTCACTTCAAAATGAAGATTTAAGCACAATTATACAAGTTCTCAAATATTCACCTTCAACTTTACCTTATGGAGAAAATGTCACAGTTATTTGCAAGACTAGTTTACCTTGAGCTCAATTTGGTGGACGGTTAATGATAAGAATGTCACCGAAGATAATGGGTATGATTACTATTTAATTCCGATCAACAACTTGTTATTAATTGTCTAAGAACTTTCTCCAAATACCTCTTCAGAACTTTAATCACTCCTCTCATCTCTTCTTTCTTTGTCTCTAATGCCATAATATCATCTGCATATACCAACACCTACACCTTTTCCCTTCGTACCTGATTTTTTTCCAATTCTTCCTCTAAATCTAATATAAATTAAAAACAGACTAGGACTTAAAGGACATCACTGCTTTAGTCCTTTTTTCTTCTACTTCATCTGCATTTTCTATTTTGGTTTATCCCTATTTCTCCCATAATTATTCATTGTCGTCCTCTTTCCACATTATCGATCGCTACTTTAATGTCCAAAAATATTGTAAAAAATTGTTCGTAACTATTTTATTTTCAATTTGTTGACTACCTATGTGTTTTAGTATGACTGTCAGATAAGAATGCACTCTACAGAGATCTTGTAAAGCACAAGTGATAGGGACATGGTTAAATTAGAGAAAAGTCGCGCTTTTTGTGCTCCGCAAAACCATATTTTCAAATTTGAAAAATTTTGAATGGATCTGGAGTTATTTGCAAAAAACGTTTTTAAAATTTCTTTGTTACTCTTTATTTCAGACGATATGGTAAAATAAATTTAACATTTTCATTGCCACTTTTTCTTAAAATTAAAAAAAAGTACTTTTAAAATTTATTTTAAATTTAAAGCTACGTTTAAGTTCGAAATTACTTTAGTAACTGTATTTAAAGACGAATTTAATTGCATACTTAAATATGGTCAGGTGTATGTTTAATGTTAAAAGTAATTTTTACTAAAACAAGTTTTCGAGACAGATTTAATAACATTGGTGTATACGACGTCGGTAAAGTTGTGCAAATTGAAAAAAACCGATGACAATTAAGCACTAATTTGTAGCCAAATAGATTTGCTGCAATACCGCTTTTTAAAGTGGGGGTGCTAACTTGACCTCGAGCTAGCACCCCCCACTATGTCAAATCAATTTTAACAACACAGTTAAATTGAATTAAGCACAAATTTGTACCCACGATGGTTTCTCCATAATCTCAATAAATTAGTTAATAATCATTTTTTTATACAGGGTCCTGCATTAGTGCGTTCCCCGTTGGAGATTTATTTTTTATTTCATTATTATTTTTATGGCAAACCACATTTCATGGTTCTTTCATTATCTCAATAACGACTTAATAATAAATTTTGATGTATTTCCATAACATTAATTTTGTGTGTAATCAATAGTGTAAATATTTGCTTATCTCGTTGCTTATAATCAAAAGCCCAAATCGTGATGGGGTTGATTGTAAGAAAATGTACACATAATCAAACATTTTTTAAAGAAGAGTGTGTGTGATTAAATAAAATTCTCTTATTTAAAAAAATGGTTTCAGAAATACTTTTAAAAATATATACTATTTGTGCCCTTTTCGGATACGGAATTATATCCTAAATTCAATCAAATCTTCTTATTATAAAAAATACTAAATTCCAAGTTTTGTTGACTATTTTATGAAATTAATATTCTTGAAGATATTGCTATAACAATCATTCCCACGAGATTATCGTAGCTTCAATAATTACTCATCGAATCATAAAGTTGTATATAATTAAATGACAAATAATTTTTTATTTGAAAAAAAATGTGTAAATTAATATTTTGTTAAAAGATTAAATCCCTAACGTACAGTCAATTTACAGATTTCTACAAGTTTTAATAACTTGTGATATTGCTACAGTACTGTCGGAATCGGGTGAAAAGGTTTCTTAGCTAATAAATAGTTACTGCGTTTGTGTTTTAAACGGCGTAACAATCTATATAATTTTACAAGTACTTAATTCAATCCTTTGTGAAGAGTATTTCTAAAAAGACATGTTTGGTTACAGTTTTTTTGCTGAGATCAGATATTGAGTAAAAATGGATTATAATCTATTTATTCGATTATGAGTAAATGGTCATTAGTTCTAAATTTAATAGATAATATTGTAAATTTTGTTTCTTAGTTGATGATTTTTTAACTGTTAAAATGCGTGACAAAATTATATAAAAGATATTGGTTGTTAACTAATTTGTTGAGATTATGGAGAAACCATCGTGGGTACAAATTGCTAGCTTGAGGTTAAGTTAGCATTCGCACATTTGGGTACAAATTAGTGCTAAATTGTGAAGTACCAACTTTACCGACGACGTGTCAATACGGTTCGATGTATTTAGATTTCCACCCAACGTTTCGTTTCTTCAAAACTATCATCAACTTTGTTTTTTAAATAGGCATCAAATTTTATTTTACGCTCATTAAATTCTTCACTTATGATTTTATTGGACGATTTACTCTAAAAAATCTCATTCTTTTCAACATAACGTTCTTTCATTTGACATGATCACTTAATAAACAAAAAAAGGATCGTTTGAAATTATTTTTTATGTTCAAATATTGCACTCTCATTCTCCAAACATAAATAACTATGTAATTTTTCCTATTGCAATTCGAACTGTAACGTTTAATTCATTCAAAAATAATTCAATGTATTGGAAAAGACAAAAATATTTTTATTAATATACAGGGTGTCCCACCGGGAACGCTATCGATAGATTATAGAAAAACTGTACATGGGAAAAATTTGAAAATTTGGTAGTATAATAACATCGACGGGGGCAGTTCCGTTAAAATATTTTCAAGATGGTGACACTTTCGGTTATACCGGAAGTAGGTGTCAAGTTGCTTATTTTAAATGGAACATCCTATATATTATTCTATTTTTTGGATTTTTGCACAAAATTGTAGACACATTTTGTGTATAATGTCCTATACCTAAGTCTAACTGTTTTGGACTTATTTTAAATTTTATGTCAAAAATGACGTTTTCAGGCCTAAACAAAATTATAAAATTTTCCTATACTAATGCCTTTATTATTTAATTGGAATAGGTTTTCTTGTAGCAGGGGACCTATTTTAGTGGGCTATGTCGATATTTTGATAATAAATTAATACAGGGCGATCAAAAAAAGGATTAAAATTAAATTCAAAACACGTCAAAAGTCATTTTTTTAAATGCAAGCACCATGTTTTATAATTTTATCTTATTTAGCATCAAAAATAAGGTTGACTTTGTACAAGGTTGTCTATTCAAAAATTCATGGTTTTCGAAATATTGGCAATTTAACATTTTTTTTGTTGCACAAATGCTATTGATTTCTTTTAATATGAATGGTTATTCCTAGTTGGCCATGATGGCGTTAGAAAACAATCATCTGTCAAGGATATGTCAAACTGTGTGTATCAAACTAAGAAATGCCAACAGTTAACTGTACCGACTGTGAGTGTTAAAGTGCATATCGTTATCAAAGCGATAACTTATTATGCTTGAAACACACGTGTGTCGATAAAGCCAAGTAATTACTTGTACAGTATTACACACGCAACGAAAGAACACCTGGCTTTATCGACACACGTGTGTTTCAAGCATTTAAAGTTATCGCTTTGGTAACGATATGCACTATACTCACAGTCGGTACAGTTAATTAACACATGTTCTTAATATAACTTTATCACATTGTCCATAAATAATAAATAAATTTAAGTAATCTTCGTTTGTATAATTTAAGCGTCCGGCATGATTATTGAAAATTTTTAACAGTTTGACATATCCTTGACAGATGATTGTTTTCTAACGCCATCATGGCCAACTAGGAATAACCATTCATATTAAAAGAAATACAATAGCATTTGTGCAACAAAAAAAGTTAAATTGCCAATATTTCGAAAACCATGAATTTTTGAATAGACAACCTTGTACAAAGTCAACCTTATTTTTGATGCTAAATAAAATAAAGCTATAAAAACATGGTGCTTGCATTTAAAAAATGACTTTTGACGTGTTTTTGAATTTAATTTTAATCCTTTTTTTATCGCCCTGTATTAATTTATTATCAAAATATCGACATAGCCCACTAAAATAGGTCCCCTGCTACAAGGAAACATATTTCAATTAAATAATAAAGGCATTAGTATAGGAAAATTTTATAATTTTGTTTAGGCCTAAAACGTCATTTTGACATAAAATTTAAAATAAGTCCAAAACAGTTAGACTTAGGTATAGGACATTATACACAAAATGTGTCTAGAATTTTGGGCAAAACTCAAAAATAGAATAATATATAGAGTGTTCCATTTAAAATAAGCAATTTGCACATACTTCCGGTATAACCGGAAGTGTCACCATCTTGAAAATATTTTAGCGGAACTGCCCCCGTCGATGTTAGTATACTACCAAATTTTCAAATTTTCCCATGTACAGTTTTTTCTATAATCTATCGATGGCGTTCCCGGTGGGACACCCTGTATACTCACCGGAAAAATTAGGGTGACAAGAAGAAAGATAAGTCTCTTTTCTTTTGGTTTTAACTTATCTTTGAGACTAATATTGATTTAAAAATCTAGTTGTCTTATTATTTATATTTTAGACAAATTGACATTTGTCAAATGTTTATGGCAAAGTTGTAGCATCATTTGTGTATTCGTACAGTATTTATATATTTCAATATTGTTTGCAAAAAAACAAGTTTTAATTTTGTGGGTGTCCTTAAAGGGTTGATCATTTGATTTATTGCATCTTGTAAGTGGACGAACTCGTGATTTGAGATTTGACCCCGACAGATGTTGCTAAGGCTGTGGCGTGAAAATGGCCACTCTTATCGCACAGCTATTGGAACGTCAAAATCAACAACTTATCGCAATGTATTGCTGTATAGAGAAACTGGTTCGTATGTCAGAAGGTGATGAGGCAAAAAACATCAACCACAGCTAGTGTTTCAAACTCCGAGAAACAAACGTCTAACAGCAGTGTAGACCAGAAATGCGCTAGCAGAGGTCCAAGGCTTAGTCAAATCGAACTAGGCTCATACGTACCAATGAAAGCTTCAAAATATCCATCCGTCCCTTTTGTCTTTCTTATTTAATTTTTCTTCTTTTTCTATCCCACTCTCTTTGTATCTTTTACTCCGGTGTCTTTTGTTAATTTTATTTCTCTTCCGGTTAATATATTCTTGCAGCATTTTTCCCATTTGTTTCCTTCTATTCTTGTTTCCATCCTTTTTCGTTTTTTCCTGCTTTTGTTTCCATGTCTTTCCTTCATTTTTTGTTTTCCTATCCTTTTTTCAATCAGTGTTTTCCATTCTTCTTACATATTTCTTTGATGTTTGTTTTTGTCTTTTATATTCGTCTATCTCTATCTTTCATTTTTTCCATTTCCTTCTTCTTTCTTTATTTCTCCTTCTTACACTTCCTATACCACTATTCTTTTCTATTTCACATTTATTTTTTTACTTTTTTCTATATCTTATCTTTTCTGTGGCCTGTTCCATTTTTGTAATTATTCTCTCTATCTGTTCCTCTACCTCTCATGTTGTTTCTAGTTGTTCTTACATTCTCTCCTTATATCTTTTCATTTTCTCTTCTGCCCATTTTCTCCGTATTTCTCCGTTTCTGTCTCTTTTTATTCCTCCTTTTAAGATGATCGCTTCTAATGGTTGGTGGTCTGATTCCACTTTATCGCCAATTTTTAGCATTTCTATGTCCTCCTTACTTTTTTATTTATTAGTACGTAGTCTATTACTGATTGCTCTCTTTCACTTACCTTTTCCCCTTCTTCAATATTTCCGTTCATTATTTTCCAACATCCTTCTTGGCATATCTGTATGAATCTTCTTCCTCATTCTTTTCTTTTTATCGATTGACCTCCTATTTTTCGTTTCCCCATCTTTCCTTATTCTAGCATTGAAATCTCCTATAATCAATTTCCCTTCATTTAGAGATTTTTCAATAATTTGTTCAATTTTATCCATTTCTTTTCCTTAAATCATTATTATGTTATATTTCTCTCCATTTTCTGCCTTCCTCTAATCTTCATCATCAGTTTAATTTCTTCCTCTTACCATCTTTTCTTTTTCTACTCCTATTATTATTTCTCCTTTTCGCTCTTCCCATTTTTTTTTTTCTTTCTGTTTACTGGATTTCCAATACAAATTCATCTTTCTAAGTTTCCACCATCCCTACCATTCTAAAACCTTTTATAAGCTATACAATTTTGCGTTTTCTTTACCCCTTCCCTCTTCTTATTTATTTCTAGTTTTTTGGTAACCATTTTTTTATCCACTCCCTCCGGCTATTCATCTTCGTTCTTCACCCTCCACCTACATTCTTCGGTATCCAATTTTCACTATTATACTCTCATTTTTTATTTTTCTTGTCTCTATCCTTATCTTCATCTAAAATAAATGTAAATTACATAATTTTTCTGGATTAATCTAATTGTTATCAAGAATATTTTTCATATTTATGACAAACTGACATTTTGAAATTTATTGACATGAGTTACATTCGATTTGTTTCAATGTCAGTACATATCAACTAGATTGAATGTATCACTTAATCTTCAAAAAGTTTCCCATATGTTGCCAACTTTTACAGACATAATAGACGGGTCTAACTACATATTTGGATGTAATTTTCAATTCAAATAAACTTTTCTCCATGACACTTTACTCTTGTATCAAATTCATATTTTTTAAAATCTTGTATATGACTTCAAATAATTGACATCTGATAATTTCATTTTAGGTTTTAGGTTATGCAGAACTTTTTATCAAGAATAACTTTTCTATACAATCAATAATAAAAAGTTTCCTTTTATGTTGCTTAACTTACTGTATAAAGGTAAATGTATTGCAAAAAAATGTATCCGTAGGTTTTTTTTTTTTATATTGTTAAATATGATCCCAATAGTTCAGATTTAATTTTGCAGTTTCTAAAGTCCTGTGTTAACTTCAGTAACTTCAGTAGGGCGTTTTCCCTCACTTTTTCCATTTTTGACTTCTAGCCTCTAAACTATGCACTCTAGCACCACTTGAGTTTTTAAACTACATTAAATTTGTGACAATTTTAACTCATTAGTAACTGTAACAGTAACGGAGATATGGTCCTTCAAAAATAGGTCCCTGTTTATATACAGGGTGTATCATGACGAGATTCTATTAGAAGTTTATGGGGAAGTAGTCTGATTTTAATTATGAAAATTCTCACGACTAGGTTTCGACAAAAGCTCTATCTGAAAAAAATGTTGGCTTCTTGTTACCACTTCCGGTTGCACCGAGTAACCATCAAATAGGGTGTTCTATTTGAAAATTCAGTTTGTTGATGTTTTATTTGACAAATCATACACAAATCTTGAACACTCTGTGTAGCAGAGCAGTAGGACTGTACTAATAGAGGATATTGCCTCCAATTAATATGTATCTAGTTTGTTTAAATTCTGGAACGGCTTCGTTTCACATTGGTTTTAAAGATGTGGTTCATATCTCTTTTTTTTCAAAAATAATTCGAAAACGACTAATGATAGGTATAGGGAATAATGCATAAAGTCAACTTAAAATTGAACGTAGAATTTAAAAACATAAAAAGTTACAGGTGTTCTGTTTGAAAAAACGAAGTTGATGGTTACTTCCGGTACAACGGGAACAGCCAACAAGAAGCCAATGTTTTTCGAAACCTAGGCATGACAATTTTCAGAATGATGAGATCTGTCGGGTTTCTCTTGGAGTGAAAAATGAACTTTATTACATTATATTGAAGTATTGTTTGTATTATTAGGTATTATTGCTTATGCTTCAAATTGTATCGAAATCCAAGAAGAAAATCTGAAACAAAATGCAATAAATCAGTTATCTGATTCATATGGTAATACAGTGGATGTTAGCTAGATATCGCGACAGTGGGGTTTGGATCTTTCTCGACCAGTTAGTTAAGTACAAAATCCTTAGGTTCTCCTTGTTTTCCGAATCGTCATCGATGGTTTGTTGAGGCATATTTTTCCCTCGCAGAACTTGCAAAGTGCTGAACATTCGAGCCCTGCTGCATTCGTAATTTAGGTTGCATTCGAATTATCCAAAAATCTAGGCCTTGTTCAATTTTTTTCAAATTCTAAGTCTAAAGGTGTCAAAATAATCATAATGCAATATTTTCTTCTGGTGATATTTAACTGTCTTTGAATCTGAAAGTAATACTTGGATTTATTAGAAATTTACTTCTTTTTTGTAAAATTTTATTTATTAAGCGAATGAATTCTTATTTACTAAACGGCTTTTTGTGGACGAATTGGTTAATTTGTTGCCGAGTAATATTTTGCACTCTATAACCAGGGTTCGATTCCGATTGCAGTATTTTTTATTTTTTTTTTATTATTGATGTGACAATTTTATAGAGTAAATTTAACATTTTGAAAATAGATTGAACTCATTGTATTAATAATAACATCGATGATAATTTTATTAATAAAAAAATTACCGCAATCGGAATCGAACCGAATTTTTGACTTAAATCATTATAAAATTTTTACTGTTTTTTCTACTTGCAAAATCTTCACTTTGAGGGGAGGATGCTCGGCAGAAAGTACACACTATTTCTGTTGTTCTGCTTCCTAGCGACGCTTTTACTATCAATACCATCAGGTCTTTGGTTATAAGATCTGGAAGATGAAAAATCGTGGGCCTAGGCCTTGAGGCAGGTAATTCCCCAGTTGTAAATCAATTTCCCTGCTGAAATGGGAAACCCCTTGATGACAGAGTTACTTACCTAGAGAGGCCACGTCAAAGTTCTCCCTCCTTGTTGAACGTCTGGCAAACTGCGCTAATGACCGCTTTTGTCCTATACTGATTCACCTAAATGAATTTTAGTTCGACGTTCATGGGCGGGAACTTTCCCTTTGCTAATTCTGCTGGGTCTTTCTTCTTCCCACAAGAAAAAGTTGTTGCTGGCACTTCACCTGTCTTCAAAATTTTCGTTTCCAACGAGAATTAGTTGTCCAAAAATCTACCTTTCTGAATTTTGGTTTCCGAAGTGCTACTACACGTGTCGAAAAATATTACTTTAGATTAATGAATTGCATCCGCATGGAGTTAACCTAAAAAAATAATACACCGAAACGTTAAGTCGAAATTTCGCAAAATTCTTTAGTAACCAAGTTCCACCTGGATTTGAATCTCTAATTAATATCTGGGAAAAATTACTGAACATACTGGCTGGGTGAAGGCTTTTTTTTTCATGTTGATTGCTACTGAAAATCTATACTTCTTATTCGACTTATAAAGTTGTTGCACTCTTATCAATCTACACAAAGAAGTCGTGACAACCTTCTATCTTAACGATCTTACCTCCGAAACCTGCTACAAGCACCTAATAAGCTAATAATCAACAAACTCCTTAAACCAGCATTACTAATCTACAGCAGTGCACATCCTTAAACACTCCGACACAATTTAACAGGAATAAGTACCTAGATAATAAGATATGCATGTTTTTAACGCGCTTTGAATCGTAACTTCAGTGTTTGTATTTGCACATGTTTTCAACCGGATCGGATGTTATAATTTCTATAAGCATTGAAGGCGCGCTTTTGTTACAATCTTCTTGTGCTCGAAAGGCCTCGCGAATTAAGTAAATCTCACATATTGGCGTATTATTTATCAATTAATTACGGTCGTGTAATTACAATTAGAGAAGCTCTAATTTCTCTTCTGCTGGTGCTCATTTTCTTAAAACGCGTAACAAGCGTACTTGTCCTTATTAGGAAAACGTGTCAATCTAGTGTCGATATTACGGTTCCTTGCGCTTTTATGGGACAACTCCTATAACCTGCTGTTAGATAAGGCTGGACGATAGCTAGTCAGTTTACGTGTGATATTTCTATACTGATCGTTTAATTTGTTCGCTGTAATTTATTTTTATTTCTACTTGCTATAATTGTGATTTATATACTTAATGGTGATGTGTTTGTGGTAAAACTAAGCTATATATATATACAGGGTGCCCATAATCTATCTCATAACATGGGTAACTTTCTTAATATGCAAAATAGGTAATCGGTTAAATTAGGAAAGTTGGGCAGAATTACAAGCAAAATGTTAAACTTTTTTCAAATTTGACATATGTCT
The DNA here is from genome assembly GCA_030710515.1 of Abscondita cerata. NCBI lineage: Eukaryota > Metazoa > Arthropoda > Insecta > Coleoptera > Lampyridae > Abscondita > Abscondita cerata. Next base: position 68,725 of record JALBCR010000304.1, read on the forward strand.
TCAACTTTTTGAAATTTTGTGAAAAACTGAAAACACTCGATTTTTTAATGTTGTCCTGTTCCACTACTACTTACTTTAGAACTGAACTTTCCTAATTTAACCGATTACCTATTTTGCATATTAAAAAAGTTACCCATGTTATGAGATAGATTATGGGCACCCTGTATATATCTATATATATACAACACACAGTATGTCCTCGGATTGAGTTTACAATAGGTATGATTGACCAAAAATTTTCGATTTGGAATTTCATATTTTGGGATTCCGCCCTGCTTGGTCTGAAACTTATTTTTAGTTTACTTTCGATTTTTTCAAGTCAAGTGGGCCTTGACAGTCGAGCAAACACTATTTTAGTTCTAGGTAAACTACCCTTTTCGTTCACAGTACGCCAAAGTGTTACTAAGAAAAGTTGTTCAGAATTAACAGTTATGGCGTTATGCAAATTTTCAGAATGATCGGCCTACTTTGATAAAATCCAGTATTGGTCAGTTTCCTTTTCTGTCAACTTTATCTTCAACTTCGTTTTGTGTCAACTTTGCTTCAGTTTGACTTTAAAGAAACAAATCTGCAATTGACACTACAATCATACCTTGAGAATGGTTAATGATCACAAAAACAAAAAATATGAGGAATTTTTATTATATTATTAAAACAAAAACAAGTATTAAGTTATTCTATTAACCCTCCACCTTCGTCGCAGCATGATTCAATCTTACGTCGCAGTTTCTTAAAGCTATTCCTGATTTCCTGAATTGGTAAAGCCGATATAGCATCTGTTATACGATTTTTAATACTTCGGCATCATTAGGTAAATTTTCTGCATACACTACTTGTTTTAAACGTCCCCACAAATAAAAATCGGCAATAGTCAAATCTGGGCTCTTTGGGGGCCATTTAAAAACTGGACCATTCCTACCCATCTAACGGTGACCAAATTTATGGTTTAACCAATTCACAACAATTTGTGAATAATGCGCCGGACAACCATCGTGTTGGAAATACATTGATCGCCGATAATTGAGAGGCAACTCACCTAAAGCGTCATCGAAGAAATTGTCTAGCATATTTAAGTATGTATGCTGATTAACATTATTATCAAAAATATGGCCCTATTATTCCATAATATGAAATAGTACATCATACATTGACTTTAACAAAATATTGCCGGTGATTTCTAATTTTAAAAAAAGGATTAGTGTCACTCCAATATTGAACATGTTGCGAGGAAACAGTTCCATTGGTAGAAAATGTAGCCTCGTCGGAGAACAAAATGTTTCCATAAAAATAACGATTACTTGCTATTTTGCTTCCTATCCATAAACAGAAATCTAGACGTTTTGCTTCGTCTCCTGGTTCCAAAGTATGATTAAAAATTGGTTTGTAGGGATAAATCTTCCGGCCTTTCAAAGTTCGTTGTATGTGTGATTTACTAATGCCTAAGCGAAGCGACCGCTTCCTCAAAGACAGTTTTGGGTCATTTTGTACCGAATCTAAAATTAGCAGAGTAGCGACATCGTCTTCATTATGTATTCTCTTAGCTTTCTTTACATTTAGTACTGAACCAGTTCTTAAAATTTCTTAATAAGCTTCTGTACACCCATATGTGATACATAAATATCTGGAAATTTTTCATTAAATCTTTCAATCACGTAACGGTTTCCACGTCCATAACCTTGTACTAAATATATTTTCTGTTCTAACGTTAGCATTTTATTGGAGAAATATTGTCATTACTTCGCAATAAAAATCAGTTTTGTGATATTACTTTAACTTTATTAAAGATAACGACACATGTTATACTACAATAAACACTTGACATGTAATCGATGTTTTTTGTTTTGTAAATATTAAGCCAACCTCATGCTATCATTGCTGTTTAAATTGCAATACGCACCAACACTGGATTTTATCAAAGTAGGCCGATCATTCTGAAAATTTGCATAACGCCATAACTGTTAATTCTGAACAACTTTGCTTAGTAACACTTTGGCGTACTGTGAACGAAAAGGGGTGTTTACCTAGAACTAAAATAGTGTTTGCTCGACTGTCAAGGCTTACTTGACTTGAAAAAATCGAAAGTAAACTAAAAATAAGTTTCAGACCAAGCAGGGCGGAATCCCAAAATATGAAATTCCAATTCGAAAATTTTGGTCAATCATACCTCATTGTAAACTCAATCCGGGGACATACTGTGTATATATATATATATATATATATATATATATATATACTTTTTTCAAACCACCATTGGTTATGTTTCTATTAGATTACCTGTTGTAATCATGCCATTAAGATATCATCCAAGCAAGTCTATCTTTGGATGACAAAAAATGTCAATTTATCTGAAAAACCTTTTTCACTTAGTTGTCTGTGAAATAAATGCCGTAATTGTGTTTGTTGTCATAGCTATGTAACTATCTGCCAAAACTTTGTTGTTTATTGAATTTATCGGTGAAGACCTTAACTTTTTTTCACCTTGTTATACTAAATTTAACAATTGAAACATTATTTATGATTAAACTCAAAACAAAACAGAAACGAGAAATCGATGAAAAAGTGTTGATTAAATTAAAGTAAATGTTCGAAAATGCTACCATTGTTATGAATGCACGTCCTGCATCTATGAATTAGAGACATACATGCATCTTTAACCATTTGCCCAGGCATTTCTTCTATGGCTTGAACAACGACTGCCTCAAGCTCTTCTATCGTATTATGAAGAGTACAATAAACTTTATCTTTTAAGTATCCTCAAATGAAAAAATCAGAGGCGTAAGGTTCGGCGAACGTGCAGGCCAGGCAACCGGAACTCGATTTCCCTTTCAGTTATTTCTATGTTGCTGATTGAGATAGTCGGTTTTGATTCTTGCATTATGTGGAGGTGCTCCATCTTGCTGGTACCACATGTTAGTTACATCTTGAAGAGGCAAGTTCTAAAGTTTGGTCGACATAATTTTGTAATATTTCAAGATATCGAGGTGCAGTCAAATTATTATGATAAATGTTGAATAGAACGTATCCATTTATGACTCCTAGCCATACATTAAAACCCCACCTAACTTGATGGTGCACCTCACGATTTAATAATGGATTTTGATCAGCCCAATACACGTTGTTGTGTCTGTTAAATACCCCGCAGTTTGTAAATCTGCTTTCAACGGACCATAGAACCTTAAGCGGAAATAGATGATTTTTTGGTATTTCCCTACGAACAATAATTGCAAAACAATATTCTTTCTAAATCACCATCTCGAAGTTCTTGGCTGATATGTGTTTTATAAGGACGATACTTGAATTTTTAAGAATTCTCTGAGCAGTTGATTTAGGCACTTCAACATTATTTTCCAGGTGACGGAGAGAGGTACGGGGGTTGTCGATACACTTGCAGAACAAGATTTTCAATATTTTCATTAGGCACTCTATTTCGATTGTGTTTTGTGAAGGAACCATAGGTAATTAAATTATTTCTAAGCATTCTGAAGGTCGATAAACCTGGTTGACGTCTTTCTGGATATCGTTGAAAGTACATATCTTGAGCTCGTTCACCGTTCCTATGGCACAAAATGAAGCAATCATACATGTCCACTTTTTCCATATTTGAAAACCTTTCCATATTAAATTTAATTGGTAGTGTTACTCAAAAGTTAGCACAATTATTTGAATTTTAAACTTCAAAACTCTTTACCGATAAAAATCTAATAAACAACAAAGTTTTGACAGATAGTTACATAGCTATGACAACAAACACAATTACGGCATTTATTTCACAGGCAACTAAGTGAAAAACGGTTTTTCAAATAAATTTACATTTTTCGTCATCCAAAGATAGGCTTGTTATACATGGTTGAGAAGCTTTTTTTATGCTCTATTCAATGGCGTATAAATCCAATATGGCGGCCATAAGAAATAACAAAGTTGGCTAGGGTTGCAAAAAACTAGAAGGCCTAGAAAAAATTCGTTGATGCCATTGGATTGGTTGTAGTCGCTTATACAAAACTACCGAATTTCATCAAATTTGTTCACAAGATGGTGAAGATATTTCAATTTTTCGAAAACCATAATTTTTAGTTTTACTTGATATTTTGAACACCCCTGTAGATATTTTCAATTTTAATACAGCATTTGATTGGGCTCAGAATAGCGCAACTTTTTCCCATTTAACCAACATTGTATCTCTTACCATTTCCGAAATCCCCATGTAGTTACTTTTAACTATACTTGATCAAGTTTTCTTGTAATAAAAATTAGTTTACTTTTCTCCTCCATTTTTTATTTTTTTAATTTAATCTCAGAAATGAAAGAAGAAATCTCAACGAAGCTTCTGGGAAGAAGATTGAAGTTTCAATTTACACATTGTGAATGTGAACCTAAAAAATTAGGACTATTTTTTTTTTACCAATTTAACGATAATGAAGAAAAATACTTTTAATTTTTTTTAAATATAAAAATACCCAAAAAATAAATAAAAAAAAAAACAAAAAACGCACAAAAACACAAAAACACAAAAATTAATTTTTTTTTTTAAAATTAAACAATTTACTTAGTTAATTTATTTTAAAAAAAAAAAAAAAAAAATTTAAATAAAAAATATAAAAGAAAATAAAAAAAAAAATACAAAAAAAAAATAGAAAAAATTTCTGCTCAATAAAAGGATAATGGTACTTTATAGTTGTATTGGAAGAAGTAGGAGATTTGGTTGCAAATCGATCCTCTGCTCTTCTTGTACTAGATAAACCACAAGTCAGTATAGATTTTGTAGAAAGCGATTGGAAAATCACAAATCTTTCTGAATTGGACAGTCAATAATGGGAATGAACCTGATAGTCTTTACTACAGAATACAATATATGGGCCAAAACGACACCAATTGGTTTTACTATCCTCTCGTCATTGGGGGTTACAATCGTTCCTATGTTTTAAAAACGAATTTAAGAGTGACCTCGAATACACCATTCGCATTATGGCAGGCAACTCCGAGGGTGATAGTCAGTATTCAACTGCAGATCCGGTTCGCACTCTATCGGAAGATCCTACGTTTATTCCAGTGGTAAAAGCCACAGGAGTCACATCTAATTCGATAACGATTTCTTGGAGTTCACCTCCTGAAGATCTTAAGGATTTTGTACATTATTATCATTTGTTATATCACGCTGCGAATTTGAGTGATTTAAGAGAAGCTGTTCATTTGGCTCCCAAAGGAAATTTGTATATGTTTTCCGATCTAAATGCAGCTACTAGGTATGATTTTCAAGTAGCCGCGTGCAATGAATACAGTCACCAATGCGGCCCTTGGTCTGGTAAAGTTAATGGAACTACGATGGATGGTATATCGGGGCCTCCCGAAAATGTTAGTGTCGAATGCAAATTTGACAATATTAGTCTCACCAGTTTCATATTCGTAGCTTGAAACCGCCTCTCAAGCCACACGGTATCGTAACTTCCTATAATGTATGTTCTTCGTCTTTCTACTATAAATCAAGACCTACGTAACATTAACGTTTTTTCAGGTGAACTTGGAAGGAAACGCGTCATTTTTGAATGATCAAGGGAATATGGAGTACACTACATGGGGTCCGAAAGTAACGAGCGTCAACGAAAACACGCTTACTACTCGATTCTATAATGTATCGTCAAACACCAACTACACCGTTCGAATATCAGCTGTGACTCGTACCAAGAAAAATGGCGAGTTTAGAGAACTTTACTGTCGTATGCCATCAACGGTACCCGATAAACATAAATTATCGCGTTTTTCCTGGCATAAATTCACCGAAGAAGGAAAGTGGATGTTCAAATTACTTATGTATAGAATTTCGGAACGGAACGGACCAATTTGTTGCTACAGGATATACATGGTTAGGATGGAAACTCAGCATAACATTGCAGAATTGCCTTCACCCGAGAATTTACCTGTCGTTTCATACCAAGAAGCACACCGTACTCAAAAGGTGGAGTTTACGTGGCTGAAATGTTCACTAGTGCATCTTTTCACCCTGAAGTATTTTTGGGAGACGACCAAGTTTATAACGTATCAAATTCGTTGTGCGATGAATGCATTGATTAAGACCGTATTCGTTGCCTAGAAAACAGCGTTCGGCAGAAAAATGAAGACTTGATTGATCCTTTACCACCTTACGACGGAAATTTGGATATCGGCAGTAACTATACGGGTTTTGTCGAAATTGTCAGTACGTACTTGCTTACTTTACTTCTGACATAGATGTATAATTTTTATATTCAAGTTAGGGGTTCGGATCAACAAGAAACTATTACCGCATACAGTAACTACTTAGTTATGATGAGTCCGGGACCGGAACCAGTAGAAGCCGCAGCTAGTACTGGAACAATGGGGTTGGTGATACAACTGATAGGTGGATTTAGTGGGGTAATATTGTTACTTCTTATAGCCATCTTTGTGTTGCACAGGTAAGTTTTTTACATGTGAAGATTCTCTGGTCAATAATTGGAAGTAGACATTTATGTAGGAGTTTAAGGGGCAGACAACGCCTCGTCTCCCTAAACCCTCCGGATATGTGTCCAATACTGAGATCTGAACTGGCAACCGCTTACGTGGAGAGACATAGGGACTCCGATTATGGGTTTCAGCAAGAGTTCGAGTTGTTGCCAGATAGGTTCATCGATCGTACAACACGTGCTTCAGACGCTAGAGAAAATGTTTATAAAAACAGATACCCAGATATTAAAGCATACGACCAAACTCGAGTGAAACTATCACAGGTTGATGGCGTTATTGGTTCTGATTATATCAATGCTAATTATGTGCTAGGTTATAAAGAACGCAAAAAATTTATTTGTGCTCAAGGACCAATGGACACAACAGTAAATGATTTTTGGCGACTAATTTGGGAACAAAACTTAGAATTAATATTGATGTTAACAAACTTAGAGAATATAGTAAAACTAAATGTGCTAAATATTGGCCAGATAAAGATGAAAATAGTGAAATTTTTGAAATATTAACGTTTCGCATATACAGGAAACTAGATATTCCGATTTTATAGTTAGAGAGTTAAGGATTAGTAAAGAAATTTCTGGGCGAGAGGAAGAACGTGTAATATCTCAGTATCATTATCTGGTGTGGAAAGATTTTATGGCACCGGAATATCCGTATGGTCTAATTAAATTCATAAAAAGAATGAATGAAGCATATAGTGTAGATAAAGGTAGCGTTTTAGTTCATTGTAGTGCTGGAGTTGGAAGAACTGGAACTTTAGTTGCTCTGGACTGTCTTATTCAACAGATGAAAGAAGAAGGACATGTAACGATTTTTCAATACAGTTTGCGAATTGAGGCATCAAAGAAACTTTTTGGTGCAATCTTGGTACGTATGCACACTTCACTGATCGGAATATAAAAGTAGCCACGAAGTTGGTGTTCACATTATGCGATTTTGAGACGCCACTGTTATAATTGAATTGGTTTTGACAACCAAAATCTGCCAAACAAATGTAGAATGGCGATATGTTCACAATTACAAAATGTCAACGCTAACTTCGACACCAGTTCAAACTGCACCCAAGTTTTTATTTAAATTTTTGGATTTAAATATTAAACGGAACAAAATAACTAAACTACATAGGTACTATTGAGAAAACAAAAATCGGGACACTGAATTTACAAGTTAACTGAGCATATCTACTTTAATGTTTAGGAGGCAGTAGCTGACCTTTGTACATTGTTTATAATTTAACAAAGAATAGGGTGAACAGTTCAGGTAAACTCGATATAATTGTTTTCTTGTGTATTTAATTCTGTTTCGAGGCTTCAACTCTTTACATCGAGTATCAATCTTGTTCTGACAATTTTAATAATTATTAATTTAATTAACCAAATTAACTGCGATACGAGGATAGTTTTCGTTTTTAAATATTTTTTTAAATACGCAGTACGAATGTAGCTTTCACTTGCAATCATTCAGACGGCAGTTTATAAAAAAAATCATGTTTTTTTATTTGTATATGTAATAAGACTAATTGAAGATGTGCGTTAAGTCCTTATTTAAAAAAAATACTTAGTTATGTTTAGGGGTTTACGGTTTTAATGATTTCTGTCCTAATTAAGGTCAACTCGGGGAAGTGTCCAGGTTAATTGAAAAAAAATTAAATTAAATCGAATGGTGACAGATCTCTATTTTCTATTTAGGTGTTTGTGATGATTGCCTAGGGCAAGTACATAAAATACATTATAAAAATACATAAGTTTACATAACTTAAATTTCTACTATATTAAGAAATTAATGGCGAATTAAACATTTTGGTAATAAAACTTCCGGACTTTGTAAGAAAATTTATTTGTACAAAAATTAAACAGTTCAATAATTCAAATACGTCTTAGGATCACTGGTTTAACATTGTACATAAAAAAATATTTATTTATTCCACAACTGGCAGTGGACCTTTGGAGATTATCTCAAAATCTGGAACAGTCATATTCAAAATTTAATTTTATGAGACGGTTTTTGATCAGTCTTATGAAATTAAAAAGTCTTCTCTTTTATCGACAGAGCGTAAATATCTAATAAAATACTCTTCCGAATCATATTTCTCTTTGATTGCCCTTAAGTAAATTCTCAGTCTTCCTGGCTGATTCGTACTTAACAAAAACGAAATCACTTGGTTTTCTTGACAAAACTTGAACTTCAGCAGGAGCTTGAGCAACAACTGTTTCAAACGAATATCTTCTACAATCTCTAAAGTTATGGATTCGTTTGGTTTCAAAATGGAAACAAATTATTGTCTGGATCTTTAATTTCCGGTTCAGTCTCGAGATTGATTGGTAGATGACCTTCATCCAGTTTATCTACATTGCACATAGTAAGTTCTACTTGTTCCTCATCAGAGGATGATAACACTTCGTACTTTCATTTTTCTTTGGTTCGCTTTTTGCCTTTTGGGTTTTTGAGTCATGTTTTTGCTTTTGTTTTCTTTGGTTTGTTTAATTTTCTTTGTAGCCCTTGTTAGGTTTTCTGGGTCATCTTTCTCTTTCAAAATTTTCATGCAGCCTTGCGATGTAATTACTTCTGATTCTAAAGACACTTTGGTTCTTTTGGCTGGTTGATTTTCTGTCTGAGATGCAATATTTTTTCAAGAGTTTTGGTCGTGGTAACTTATACATGTTGTCACGTTATCATTGTTTTTTGACAAACCGTGCTCGTATTTTTCATTAATTGATTTTCAATTTCTTCAGGCAAAGCTGTGGTTCTTCCAAATGTTTTAGATTTCACACCTCTTCTATTTTTAACGAGATCTGCTATGGTAGGTTTTGGAATAGAAAAAAATCTGACTGAAGCATCCTTCAATGTGAGCCTCTTAGATTTAACAGCATCAACTGCGTCTTGAAGCCCTTCACGGGTGTAATTTTGGCCTTTGTCGGTTTTTCTTTTACAATTACGTACAATTTTGCCTCTATAAAACAAAGAAAAAAATATAATATAAAATTAAAAATGTTCATAATCAAAATTTTAAGTGAAGTATTTCCGGTAATACCAATCGGTTTTGGGCATGTCAATGATCATATTAAAAATAAAATATGTTAAAAGTGGAATTATAAGCTTATTTAACTTGTAGATGTACATGTGTTTTAAGAGGGTATTCCAAGCATGAGAAAAGATTATGGGGAGAGCCTAATTCTGTTGACACGGTATGTCATCAAAGTCTCTTGCTAATATTTAGTATATTGTAAGCAGAAATCTTTGTAGGTGGGTTAGAAGCTGAACACTTAATACATAAATATATGATACGTGTTTATCTAGGAACATTATTGAAATATGAAATTAAGAAAAATTCATTTGTTTAAATTTACACGAATAATTTAGTAACACAAGAATAAACAGTAGGTGCATTTACCTTAAATATTAATTTGTTTTTTTTTTTTTTAATTAACAAGTGATTCGATTTGTACATACACATTAAAATTAACTGTACTCCTCACATAGCCCTCACTAAATTCTAACAGGGTGCCCACTTTTCTGGAAAACTTGGAAATTTAAATATAGCCTTAACGGTCGGGGAATTCTGCAAAACTTTGTAAAAGTTGTGGAATTTGTGGACTGGTCAGGAAAATTGTAAAAGTCTATACTTCAGATTTTATTTACAATTTACAAACAATTCAAAGACTTGGAAGAGAAAAAGAGGGAACTTGAAATAAATACCGAACTAGAAACAACGGGAATTGTTACAAAATCAACCAACTGCTAATTTGAATATTTTGGTGGTTTTTAATAATTTCACATAAGTGTCAACTAAAACATTTTTTTATTTGAGTTATAAATTTTTCAAAAAATTTTCTTTTCAATTTAAAAAATAGGTAAATTGATTGAATGAGATTTACGTCAGTCAAGAAAAATATACGGGAAATGTCACGGAAAACCTGGCAAAGTTAGGAATTTCACCATACAAAAACAGTGGACACCCTGTCTAAACTTAACTTCAACATTTTCTTCTCCTCAGCTTTTTTTCCTTTTCTCCACAACTTCCTTCGTTCATTGTATTCCTTCTCCTTTCTCCTCTAGTAGTGTCTTCAATTCCCTTTCCTCAATTTTAACTCTCCCTACTCTTTTATGTGTTTTATATTCTCCTATTCATCGGCACACAGTCTCTTTATCACTCATCCAATACTTAGTTTCATTTTCCTTGTTTCCGCTTCCAAATTTGGCTACTTTATTAATTTATTTACTCAATGAATATTCTTTGTTTTACACCTGCCAATAGGCGATGAAAACAAAGTTTTTAGTTTAGAACGCAATTTGTTGTTTTCTCCTAGAAACAATATGTATTTATCTATCGAGCTTTAATGGAAGTCGCCCAGTACGGAGATACGGAAATTCAGGGTTCAGAAATGAAATCAGCCGTGGAGAAACTGAAAACCAATAAAGACTCGAACGGTGTAACAAAATTGCAGGAGGAATTTGAAGCAAGTAAACTTCTAAGTATGTTGTACGTAATTAATGCATTTTAAAGAACATTAAGGATATAGTGGAAGATTTGAAATGCTGTTCTGTTGGCAGTAGCGAAGACAATGTAGAAAAAAATAGAAGCAGTTCCGTAATACCTTATGACAGAAATAGGGTTATTTTAACTCCATTGTTAGGAAAAAGAACATTCGACATACATTAATGGTTCCTTTATAGAGGGATACGATAATTCGGAATCGTTTATTATTACTCAAGATCCTTTAGAAAGCACCGTGACAGATTTTTGGAGAATGATTTCCGAACAAGGTGTCAGCGTTATTGTTATGCTTTCCGAAATAGGGGATGGAAGATGTCACGTTATTGGCCAGAAGACGAAAGCTTTTACGATCATATTAAAGTAAGATACGTGCAAGCAGAGAGTTGTCCATATTATACACGCCGGGAATTATTCGTTAAAAATAGGGATAGTGAAGACGTGCAAGTTACTCATTTACAATATCACGGATGGCCCACTGTGGACGGAGAGGTGATTCAGTTTTTTTCTTTTTTTTGAGCAATCTATTTATATTCGAGTAGGTACCGGAAGTGACGAGAGGTTTGATCGAGTTGGTCGACCACGTGCAGTCAATACTTAACGAGCATGGTGCATCAACCCCCGTTGTCGTGCATTGCGGTTTAGGTTCGACAGGAGCTCTCTCTTTGTAGGCCTAAGCATTCTTGTCCAACAATTGCGAGTCGAACATCGCGTCGATATTTTCACGGTAACGAGGAAGTTGCGTTTGCAAAGGCACGCTTTAATTAACAGTTACGTAAGTATAATTATTTACTGAAAAGAATGTTTGTTCACAACCACTCGTTTAGTCTCAGTACGAATTTTACATCAGAGCAATTGTGAATTATGCCATTACACGGACTGTGCGATATTTAAATGATGTAGTTATTGCTATATGCACAATTTTTTACATTCCGTAATGTATTTTAAGTATTGTGTAATGAGAAAAACTCGCAGCCAAAATTAATTTTGTAATTAGTGATGAGCGATTTTGTGATTTTTAATCACAGTGTGATTGAATGTGCTCATATCAGTGATTAAACTTGTGGCGTGATTACAATAATTTTATATTTAACTTGGCAGCCATTGATATAAACGTGATATTTTTATATTTCTAACTAAAGAGATACTTTTTCTCGAATCTTGTTGAATTTTAAAAGTGATGTTCATTTAACATCGGTAGGATTTTTTTAATACTCATAATTCTTGTGTCTGTGATGGAGAAAAGTTTATTTTCACAAAAAAATTGTCCCCAGGTCGGTCATCTGTCCTTATCAAACACTATATCTTCAAACCATATACTGTCAAGTTGGCATAAACTCCATACCCCGCTGGTGTAGTGGAAAATGCGTTTTCGCGGTTATTATGTTTAGAAAATAGGCAATGTGTTAAAAGTAATGACGTTATAAGAAAATCCAAATTGGATATTTATCAGAAAATGGCTAGATTTGCAGGTGTGAATTTAATTTTGAAATATGCACCCCGGAGCCGCCTGAATTCAAGTGTCGTATATTGACAGAGAATGATTGCAGGACATGTTTTCTATACTGAATTTTATAATTTTAAATCACTGATATTTGGTTCGATAAAACGCAACTTAATAAAAATATTAATAATGGAGTGGAGACATTTTTGAAAGAATTACAATTTAAGAAAATAGATCGATTAGTTTACAAGCTCTGTTATATCTATAATAAATGTTAGTTGTGCGTCAAATATTATGCTTAGATGTTTGATACGGTTGGTTTGTGAGTATTTTACATTTTCCTATATTCAAAGTTAATTTATTTGTTGTACACCAATTAGCTATTGTATCCAAATCTGATTGTAAAGTTACGGAGTCTAATTCTGATCGAATAGAGGCAAATCATCTGAATACATTAATAAGTTTGAAAGAATGTTGTCAGAAATGAAGAAAAATTAAGATATGCATCTTGATCTTTTTCTATTCAAGAGTTGAATCCCCTCATAAATTTTAGCACAGCAGAAAATTTGAAATTCTTGTTTACAAAATTGTGATATAGTAAGGGTTTCAACCTTGCTTATGACTAATGGTTTTTATTCATCAGCAAAGCCATAAAAGGACTGCTCAGTTTAATCCGTTTTTATCTCACAATTTTTTAATTCGTTTCTATTCGACATTATAGATTTATTTATATTCTCCACAAGTGTTTTAGTGTAGAAACTTTAGTCATCTGTTACGAGTATTGAAGGAATTTATTTTTAATCGTTGTATTATCATTATTAAAAGCCAAATTATAGTTTATGTTGATTAACTACGTTTTTAGATTTTCGGTTCCGATTTATGCAAATTATTGGATCAGGTTTTTCCTTATGCAGCTTCTTTTTATAATATGATTATTGGGACAATAAAAAAACAATAAACATTTTTAACTGTATACATTAATAAGTTACGTACTGGGATTTTTTTATTAGGCCGGAAATCGATCTCTCTCAAGTGATACTCTAATAGAAATAATTTAAGTATTGGTTGTTTTTACTTTTTGTTCAAATAAAAGTTGGTTTTAATTTAATTTTACACAAGTTTAATTTAAAATAATGGCCGAGATAGTGTTAGTAATTTAAAAATTAGATTACAACAAAAGATGCTATAAATTACATTTTCTACAACATTTACTTGAATTTGGATTTATGTAACAAGTGACGACACGTATGATTTTTTTGTATCGGAACGTGATAAAATTGCGGGCAATCAGTAGTGAAGTCTGCAGTTACACATAAGTTACAAAAATTATGTTCTTTTACAGGTTACATTCAAGATTTTTCTAATTTTTAAGAAAGAAGGTGTTACCACCATTACAAGTTAAAAATCAGATCAAAATTAGAAAAAGTTTTTAGTAACTTAAGATGTTGAGGTTCTGTGATCTAGTTAGTTCATATAGAAAAATAGAGTGCTGACCTAGGATAATTTTGTAAACGTCGTAGTTTACATGTATATAAACTAAGATGAATTATGAGTTTTGTTGGATTGTTCAATGGGTATAATCATCAAATGATATGTTAATGATAGGTACACCTATTCAAAATCATAAGGTCATTACAAACATTGTTAGCAGGACTAACAGTCTCTCAAGACATTTAGTTTTGCTGGTGTTTCCTAAATTTCACGTGGTAGTTCATTTACAGTATATTCTGCAACGACTCTGCCGATGCATATGAGGACACGCCGATATTTATACCGTATTTAAAACAAACAATCAAGTCGATTATTCAATGTTCTTATTGATACATTATGATTATCATTATTCTCAGGTGGCTCTAAAAGTTAATAATTCTTGCTAATTTTTGATAGGACTTTAAAACTAAACTGCAATTATTTTCTTCTAGTTTGAGTATAACCAACGTTTTACTAAAACCCTTCGTTACAAATGTAGATTTCATTTCCATTCAATGACCATTACTAGCATTTGTATTTTATAGATAAATAGATCTAGATATTCATCCTTTCGCTCTCTACCGTAACCTTATCGATTGTCGTTAGTCAAATCCAATTTGGTTACCCGATTGCGCTTCTAGCATAATTCTATTACCTCAATTCCATCCTCATATTTCCATATACGTTAGCGCTCTAGTTCTGGCCGCACTTTTGGGGCGATTTCGTAGTTGTCGCTAATTTATACTGTGCCAAAACTTCCGTTAGAATGTAAAATAGAATTTCACAATCATTCCCGACTTTGAAAAACTTTAGACCAAATAATAAAAGACTGATTGGTTAGAAGTATCTTTAGCCGATTTCGTTCCAAACACTTAATTTTAATATATGCTTTAATTTTTGTAAAAGTACACGCACTTTACTTTTGTATGGTGTTCCTACAATCACATCACAGTTTTATTAAGTATTGTTATTTGACGACGTGTATACATCTCTCATCACTAACATTGTCGATCAAATATTGTATATCACATTCTAAGAAGAAGGCTGTAACCAATTGCAGGGGTTAAAAGTTGAGAAAACTTGGTTTAAGTAGAACATAATAGTTATTGTACGATACTCAACCGACAAAATTTTATTTTCTTATTTAGTATCGTGTATTATAAATGGATATATTTCATGCCTAAACTTTGGATGTAGCCTGATTAAAAATCAACGACGAAAGTATTAATTTTTTTTTTATAATTGTGTAATCGAATAATTATTTAAAATTTAAACCAAAGGAATATAATTTATAAGTTTGAACAAGACTTGCTGTTTAAATACTACTGATCTTGTAGTAGTACGTGCTGTAAATAAATCAGTCAAGTGTGTTATTAGTTTAATTTTTTATATTGTAGCGCTTCATGCAAGATATGTATTATATTTAATTATTTAATATTGTCTTTCACTTTATAGTTACTGTATAAATAAAACTGACTCGTAAAACAAGTGAAGTTTTATATGATATGATGAAAACCTTTGGATTTATAATTTAGTTTTCGTTATTTTCTGAGATGAGGTAACACGGTCTTTAATTTGTAAGGAGACGGAATTGTAGTTCCGAATCTCCTTGATACCATTTTGGACATAAACAAAAATTTATGTTTTATAAAAAAATAGTGTTACTATTGAAAAGTTGTATCCAACATTACGATTGTCCATTCTGGTTTCCGAGGGTATATAAACGCGAGCACGACATTAAAATACACAGTTGGTGGACGAATGCCAAGTACACTGAACATGATAAGTAGATGGTGTGTCAGGAAAGGACTAAAACTCGCATATACAGGGTGTTCCTAAATATCATGTACAAACAAAAGAAGTGATTCTTAGACTTATTTTATGACTAAAATATCATATAAACGTAAGTCCACAAACGCTTCCTTAGCGGACTAAAGGTGTTAAAATTTCAGTTTTTTTCAAATATTTTGTTTATGGATCTGCAGTTCTTGAGATATTGATTTCAAATTTGGTATGTAAGTTAGGCTCCAGAGGTTACATCTTTTGACAACTTAGAGGACCGTGAGAATTATACCTGGTGATACTTTTCAGCGGCTATGTCACTTTTTCTGCCTTGAACTTTTCTGTGGTGTACCGCTTGTAGATTCTAAAATATGAAATGAATTCTCTGTCTTGTTTAGAAACTTTTTGGTTTCTTGCAGTTTTTTCTTATCTGCAATCGTTTTCGATAAAAAAAATTAGAAAAATACCTAACATAATTAAATTTTTCAAAAGTGGTCTAGTAGGCTGGGGATTTAAAGTATCACCCGGTATAATTCTCACGGTCCTCTGGCTTGTCAGAAGATGTAACCCCTGGAGCCAAACTTACATACCAAATTTGAACCCAATATCTCAAGAACTGCAGGAGCCATAAACAAAAAATTGAAACTTTAACACCCTGAAGTCCGTTAAGGAAGCGATTGCGGACCTATGTTTATATGATATTTTAATCATAAAATAAGCCAAAGAATCACCTCCCTTTTGTTTGTACATGATATTTAGAACATCCTGTATAGTATGTCAGACAACCAGGCAGCGCTGTGGGCTCTCATGAGCCACAGAATTTCATGTAGACTGGTGCTGAATGTCATAAAATTATACGCTCAAAAAGTCCTCCGTATTTATATAGTAAAATTAATTTCAGAACCGACATCCACAATCTCGAAAAAAAACACTTTATTTACACCATGACTAAATTCTTTGAAAGGTCATATAGATATCATATTGCAAGTACCTACAACTCCTTGCCAGACAACTTAAAAAATGTGTCACTGTTTACTTTTAGAAATAAATTATTTAATATTTTGTTTAAAACAAAGACTAGTTAGTTTATTTTTATACTATATACAGGTTGATTGTAAAGTAAGGGCCACTTGGTTTGCTGTATTATTATCCAAGATAGACAAAAGTTTATTAAGGAAAGTTTTACAAGTATATAAGATATTATTTTCCAAACTGTTCACAAACTGGCTGACTTCTGGTTTAAGCGGAAATGACATCAACTTTATTTTTTTAAATGAATCATGTAGTAATTTTAAGCCAATGTGATTCTTTGTTAACTTCTCTTTAAAAAACTATTATAACACAAGTATAGCGCTAAAGTTACTAATAAATTAGTTGTTTATTATTCAAAGTCTCAAGAGATGCTTTCATTGGTTCAATTAATCTTAGGAGGCTGTGAAAACTAATGTGCACAACGGTCAGAATACGTATACAACAAAATGGGGGCACTTTTAAACATTTGTTAAACTAGTTATTTTTTTTTGTTCTTTGGTTAGAGATATTTATAAGCTGTTATTTACATTAAAGCTGTTTTCTGTTTTCATAAGTTGCAAAATCAATTTGATGATCGACTGCTGTTAAATTTTGATTTCGTGATTCGGGACTTTAAACGCTATAACTGTTTTATAGTTTTTAAAGACTACTAACAAACATATTCTGACCATTTAGATTAGTTTTCAAAGTCTCCTAAGATTAATTGTAACCAATCGAGAGCATCTCTTTAGATTTTGAATAATAAATAACTAATTTATTAGTACCTAAAAAATAAAGTTGATATCATTTCTGCTTAAACCGAAAGTCAGCCATTTTGTGCAAAGTTTGGAAAATACTCATCTTGTATACTTGTAAAACTTTTCTTAATACATTTTTGTCTATCGTGGATAATAAAAGAGTAAATCAAGTGGCCCTGAATTTACAATCAACCTGTATAGGTACATTAAAGTATTAATTGTTCTTTTTTTTTAAATAGGGTAAAATGCATGGTAACTGCATTTTCAACATTATTCATTATTATTTTATGATTATTATTATTATTACTTTTAAATGTTTCCTTGTACACAAATTTGTAAATAAAAGTGTGAAGATTGTTGAACAAGTTTGTTAAGAAAATGTTTTAAGTATTTCGGTTTTTAATAAATTTTTTAAAGCTCAGTGTAAAGTATTTATTTTAAGATACTTTATAATAGTCACAGCATAATAAATACCCAGCAGAGTATCCCCTCGAAGTTAGCGATTTAAAAAATATGACTTTGCAGCCATTTTATTCGGTGTAAAAAGCAGAGTCGGACTAGCCTTAGCTTTACCAAATATTACATCATTACAAATGATGTGTAATTTTACAGTTTTATTTATAACATAAACTAACAAATATATAAAGCTAAATCTCTGCGAACAATAAATGATGTTCATAAGATACTTTCCGCTCTTGATATCAAATGTTTAGTCTGTCATTGCAGTTAGCTAAAAGGTGCTAAAGGTACATGAATATCTCTATTTGTGCTTGTGTGTTTACTGCTTACTGAATTTACTTCTTTCTACGTTTTGTGTTTTTCATAGTTTATTCTGTTAATACTGCATTAAAAGTCTTTCTTAAGACTACATTGTTTTGAACATGTTTGTAAAATTTAAGTCCACAACAATGTATATAGGTTACTGTGTAACGCCTTATTCGTTAGAAGAAAACCAATTTATTTTGGAAACTTTACTTCGGAATGGTCAAGCATAACCTTGATGCAGAGTGTGCGAATTCGGTTGCATTGTGTAATGTATCGCAATTTCCTAATCAGGAATTTGATCTTGATAACCTTCGCAGACATGTGAGACGAGTTGTTGAAAAATTTAGAAATACAGGCAGTGTTGGCATAGAAAAACAAACTGGACGGACAACAGTTTTTAATTTTAGAATGTGGTAGATGTTCAAACACATATGCAATAGCCCTAAAAAACCATTATGGCAGTTATTGCAACAAACAGGTATGAATGTTATTAAGTTATTTAACAGAAATGTTCAATACAATCTGTCTTTTTAGGTTTACGCTATAGAACATAAAGCACTAAAGAAGGAATTATATTTACATCCTAATAAAGTCACGGTAATGCAAGAATTACTTCCACTAGATTATGGACTTCGTATACAATATTGCCATTGGTATAATAATCACTTGAGGAATGACAACATGTTAGATATTACGTTCTTAGGGATGAAGCGTGGTTTTATTTTTTAGGGCTGTGTGAATTCACAAAATTATTGGATATAGTCTACGGAAGCACCAGGTGAAATCATAGAAGCTCCATTACATAGGACACGACAATATCTACAAGAGTTCTATGGAGATCAGATTATTAGTAGAGGACTACCTTCGTCACCTGACCTTACACCTCTCGATTATTTTTTATTTGGGTACTTGAAAAATACTGTGTACAAAACATGACTTCATACTTTGGATGAATTGAAAGATGCAGTCACCGATGTTGTACATAACTTACTCCGCAGCAGTTACAAAATGTTCATGAGGAGAATATAGAGAAGAAATCATGCATGTGTAAATAATAACGGTGGTAATATTGAGCATGTCATATAATGTTGTAATTAAAATTTGTATGTTATGTATCCTCACAAGTTCTGTTTAATAGATTTTTTATAATTAGTAATTTTAAATTAACCTTAATTCAAGTTATAAATAATTAACAGGTTGTGCACCTCACAGGTTTTGTTTGTCTAGGCACTAACTTAAAGTAGAAATTGTAAAGATAATGGATAAAGTAATTATGATTGGTGAACTTTTTAGAGGATTTTAGCATTTATTCGACACTGTAGGTGAGATTTAAAATTTGATTTGATGCGGTATAGCGATTGTTTAAACTTATTTAAAATGTGTGGCAAATTATCAGAAAATGTAGAATACAATGCAGAATTTATAATTTTGTAAAGTATTCGTGTGTATAATTGGTTGTTGAAAACATGAAAAAGCAGGGATTGGATTTCATGTAATTCCATCATTTCCTTTACAACAATCACATATGCTATTTCTACCTCAAAAATACACAAAATAAAAATTAATAAAATTAATTATTAAATTTACCTGAAACACAAGAGTAATAGATGTCTAAATGAGTTTAGTTTCATTATAGTTAATAACGTCGTTATGAATAAGAGTAGATTTGATTTTACATTTAATCCATTCATTTGACATACCATTGTCATCAACTTTAAGTAGATAAAGTTTGGGTGCTGTAATGAACACGCTCCGATTTATTATAACACCCGTTTGAGTGCTGCAATAATTCAATTATAGTAGCAAAATATAAAAAGTAAATTTTCATGACCAGTATTATTGCCGTTAAAATTTTATTGGCCCTGTGGTAGATGTAAGAAACGCGCATTTTTAAAAATATTGGAAGTTAGACAGGGTTCCAAGAAACAGTGGCGCGCCAAGGCTTTCTAGCGCCCTAAGGCAAGTTACTCTTATGCGCCCTGCCCCTATCCATCAAAGTGTTTCACAATTCAAAAGAATTTTGTTTTTAAAAATTTTGCAGAAAAGCTGTGAATATTGAGTAAATTGCATGCAGATTTTATTACTAAGAAATAAACACTGGACATTTCAAGAAACATTTTTATTGAACGAACAGATATATATTACTTTAAATTGCACTAATAATAATAATTATAAAAATTCAGGTAAATAACACATTAAAATATAATACAAAGATATTGATGAAAAAAAATTAATTATCAAGAGCAACTTTGCGCACCTTTTTTCTAGAAAATTGCCTTATTAACTCTTGCATATCTAGGGTATTTAATAAATCTGATTCAATAGAAATAATAGCCAAAATTTGAAGACGTTCTTGAGACATTGATGATCTTAGATAGTTTTTAATGAGTTTCAGTTTTGAAAAAGACCTTTCGGCAGTCGCTACAGAAACAGGCATAGTTAACAAAATGCGCAGTGCTATAGTAGTGTTTGGAAATGCTTGATTTAAATTATTTTTACTGATATAATTTAATGTCTGATTTGGAGATGACGTAATCTCCGGCAAAAATTTTGTAAATACTCTAACTTTTGTAATAATTCAAGACCATTTATTTCGCGTTCATTTCTTTCTTTGTCTGTTAAAGTATTTTCTAATTCGGTGCATAAATTTAACTGCTCACTTTATTTGTATTGAGAAAATTTTGAAATGTCTTACAAAAATGGAAAATTATTTGAATAATTTGATAATAATTAAAATCTTTCTTGAATGGATTGTATGGTTACATCTAATATATTATTAAAGCAGTTAACTTTAAATTTTAGTTCTTCGCTCGCAATTGTTTCGTCGTCAAGTTCATAACTGAACTGCTTTTTTATTTTTCTTGCTCTTAAAGAACCACTATTTTCAAATTTTGCTTCAACATCTAATCAAGAAGCGATTTTCTTAGCATCAACAAGTAAATCAGAGAAACCTTTATCTGATCTATAGTTTTTAAAAATCATTTAGTATTTTCAAACTCGTGCATGCTTCAGAAATATTGAAATTTTTGCATTGTAACATTTTGTTTGTAATATTTACTTTACTTAAAATATTGTACCTACAAAACTAATGTGCAAATAAACCCAAATTGTTTTATTTTTTACCTAAACCAGTGGATACGTTTTTGCACTGTTATCGAATAAATTATTACACCCGCTAGCTATTTCAAACAGAGCATCATATATTTCTCCCAGTTGATATCGTAAAGGTGTTATAGCGTCAATTCTACTAGACCATCTAGTATCTGATAGAGGTTTCACGGTTAAATTCGATATGTGTTTTTTAGAACTGACCATCGATTAATTGAGGCAGAGAAAAATTATAAATTTCTTGGACTGTTGAAAAAATTTATACACAATATATTACATTTTACAGCATCGTTCACAACTAAATTTAAACTATGGTTACAACAAGGGACAAAAATGCTTTTGAATTTATATTAAGAATCTTTTTGCAAACCATTATGTTTTCCTCGCATGTTTGCCCCATTGTCGTAACCTTGTCCGCGTAAGTCGTTAATACTTAAACCATCTCCTGTTGTATCTGTTATTGGACAGAAAGTTAAAAATGCAAACCGAAATTTGCTCTTAGTAGCAATACGTAAAACGG